>OMNW01010082.1:0-13585 GCA_900303245.1 Selene dorsalis | reverse complement strand
CCATTTCAGCACCTTTCCCGTGGAGGTGTACATACGCCGGCTGCGTCACATCCGGCGGGCGGTGGCTCGACTTCTGGACCGGGCGCCGGGGACGCTCGTCGTGATCCGGTCGGCCAACCTCCAAGCCTTGGACCAAGAGGTGAGCCTGTACAACAGCGACTGGTACTCGCTGCAGCTGGACGAGGTGCTCAGGGCCATGTTCAAGGGAATGAGCGTTTTGATCGTGGATGCCTGGCAAATGACGCTGGCGCACCACCTCCCCCACGCCCTCCACCCACCTCCCACCATCATCAAAAACATGATAGACATGCTTCTGTCTTACGTTTGCCCAGTCAACAAAACAAACCAACATGTTTAGACCCGCAGAGACAAACCGAGGAGTTTACGATGTGATTCCACCGATTGGTTCTTCTCATCCAAACACCAATGTTTTTATGTTTTATTATCAACAAGTGTCTGAAGCTACATTCCCTTTAAACCCTATCTTTACTGAGGTGTATTTACTTTCCTACTTTACTTTCATTTTTTTCAGGAACGCAAAAGACCTTGGTAACAAAAACAAATGCTTATGCTAACAGTTAAACAGTCAACATGCCAAAGTGTTTTTGTGTGTGTGTGTGTGCACAATACATGTAATTAAACCTGCAGTGTTAAACTTTTGTCTGAGATGAATTATACAAACAGCATTCCCCAACAAAAAGACTTGTTTGTCCTCGCCATAGACTGTAATCCTTTTCTCGAACGCCTCTTAAGTTTTTCCGCCATTACGCCACTAGTTGGTGGCACAGAGAGGTTTAATCAGCAACCAGTGATCATTCATATGGATATGAAGTCCCACACCAGCTTTAAGTTCCTCATCGCTGAGTTCTTGTTTCACAGGTTTTCCTCAGGCTATGTGTTTTTATGTTCTGAGCCATGGTTCAACACACAGCAGCAAATAAAGAGCGTTCGGCACGAACACTCTTTATTTGCTGCTGTGTGTAATTTGTCGGTCTGTACTTTGTGAACTACATGCTGCTACATAGAACGTGTTTCCTGGGGATTTGAATTCTGCTGGTACCATTTTATGTTTACTTACCTTGGTATAAGAGACAAAAGTTTACGATCCAAGAGTGAAACCAACATTAGGACAGATTAAAATGTATTTAACATGTGTATGTAAATGCTAAAGCCTGCATCCTTACTGTCAGCTGTTCTGATGTTCAGCTGCTTTTATATGTTCATTACCAGACAGTGTTTGGTGTGGTATTTTTTGGCTGCTATTGTTCACATTATTTCTGTTACTATTTTTATCTGATGATGACAGATCTGCCTCTCAGTCTTTCACACCCACCAGACTTCCCACAGAAGGTCCACACAGGTCCACTATTTGACCTTTTGACCTTTACATTTATAATGAGTCTTTTGTATTAGTGGTTAACTTTTTATCTCAGAAACCATTTTCATGTCCAGATTGGAATCTGGGTGTTTTATATTGTCAGCATAGAAAGACGTCTGGAGGAAAGACATCTGTTGTTAACAAAGATAATGTGCCTATTTTGTATCTTCCTCTGTTTGTTCTGGGCAATGACCTGAGCCACAGTTTCTGGTCCTTCTTTTTTTTTTCTTTTTGTTTACTTTTCCAACATTGCTTTAATGGACTAGTTCTTCACTGTGGAGTCTGGAGGCCGTTGCTTTGTTTCAGCAGTAAAAGCAGGCTAGAACAGGAGCTGGGCGATATGGCTGTCAAATATTATACATTTTATGATATTATATCTAAAGGAATTTGATCATTACAAACTAAAATTCGTTAGACCCGGCGGCATTAATAAACTACAATAACAACAACAACAACAGATTTAAACAACAAAATCAGGTTAAACAGCTGTCACACGCTATAATGAGATAAATGTTGCCTCTTAAGAGCTGATTGATCTAATCACCTTGTCTGAGATGATGTTTTCAGAAAACCTGAAACATGATCAACACTGATGCGTATGCCAAAGAGTGTTGCAACTCTACCTGACTGATGACTAAACTCCTTTTTCCATTAAACACAATTGAGTCGCAACTGTTTATTGTCAATCCCCAGACCCTGAGGAAAAAGAAAGAAATTAATGTGGCACTGCAGCTCTGTGAGAGTATGAAGCGTGATATCATCTCTATCATCTGGCTGGTTGGACCATATGGGACACATCAGCTGCTGCAGCTGTCAATCACATTTGGCACTAACATTTAATTATTTGACAGATATTTTACAGATTTTATTTGTAATGAGTTTAGCATGAGGAGCATCATGTCACGTCAGAGTTGAACGTCAAATGGGAATGTTTTATTTGGTAAAACTGCAATATCAGTTGAGTTTGCATCGCTGTTACTACATTATCTATCAGTACTATAGATTACTGGAGGTGCAGAGTGTCTCTGAGAATTTGAAAGCTGCATGTCACAGTCGGCATTATGCAAATGCACTATGAGTGCATTTTATTAGGCTGCTTTCTTTCTTTGAAAGTATAAGAAGAATGATGATTTTTATATCTTACAGAGAAGCATGAAAATATAGGAATTACAGTGAGAAAAAAAAGAACAGATGTGATTTGGGACATTGTTTCATATTTTGTGACATAGCACCGCTGAGTCCCTTATTGTGATATTCTTCTAATATCTACATGGAGTACGCTGACCTGCACCATTCCTAACCTTTATCACATCAGTGGCAGTTGTGCTCAGTGACTTACCTGCTTGCTAATGTTAAAACTAAAGACCCAAGAAATGTTTTGCAAATTTAAAAAAAACAGACAAAAAAAGCATTCAACTGTTTGATTATGTAGCATTGTGAGTCAAAGTTAAGTTTATTTAAAGTGCATTATCACACAAGAGTGCCTCAATATATAGTGAAGTGAACAACATGGCTGTGGAAAGGTGTAATAATAATGATAATAGTTATAAAAATATATAATTATCATGAACTACATGCTGCTGTTAAAGGCTCCAGCTGATGTCAGATGCTGATGTTCTGGATCACAGCAGATGTTTTAATTCAGAACAAAACAAGGCTTGGGAACAGGATGGGAACATGTCAAGCCTGAGAGCCTTCACAACAATAAGAAGAAATATGTGTAATAGGTCTGGCTTTGTGCACTGAGGCACTGTGTTGACACATGGATGAGCTTTTCCCAGAATTGGGAGTGCACTAATATATTTACATTATATTACATTACATTTACTGTGGCAAAGCATGAAGTGCAGCCTGAAGCCTAATTGCATGAGAGTGGATGTTGGGTTACACTAAGAAGATCAAATTATTAATAGAACAAATAATGATGTTACAGATGTTACCAGTTAAATACAGTGTTATACTTGACATTTGCTCTAAGCGTCAATGCAAGGAGGATTCAAAGGAAGCTTTTATCTGATGACCAGCTCTGTGGTTATGTAAAAATCAGAATGTCAGACATTTTCTTCATTTTAAAAACAACTTCATGACACCAGAATATTTTGTCAGAACTAATAATAAATTGTATTTCTTTATCACATTTTTGTACAATCTGAACCCGTGCGGTTTCCTGAATATCAGTTGCTGTGGCTGCTTTTCGACACCGAGTGTGTGTGTTGGCCTGAGTGAAAATTGTGCATTAGTCATTGAAGTTTTTGAATCATGAAAGTGAAACTGTCAAATAAAATCATTGAAAAACGAATCAAATGGAACAAATCATTCATTTTGATCATTTTATTTTAAAAACTTTCATCTTCCCTTTGAAAACTTCAAACATCCCTTCAGTACTAAAGCTTGCTGAGCGTCATGTTCTCTATGAGTAAAGATACAGTTCATCAGTAACTTTGGAAAAAAAAAGAAAAAAACACACCAACAAACAGGCAGAGCTCTGTACAAAACTAAAACAAAACACACCACTGTTTACAAAACCACAACCTCCTGATGGTCACATTCAATTCCTATCAAACACATAACTCAAGAAAACAGCAATACCTGCCATCATGAATAACAGTGAAACAGAAATACAGGCTGGAGTGTTTTCAGTCCTGCAGTTTACGACTTGTGCGCACATGGACAGGAGTGTAAAATATGAAGCAGCAGCTGCAGGGATGAGCCAGATTTCAGCTACCCACCGAACAACTTCAGAGGTTTTGACTCATAATCTGGAGCAGTGACGTCCTGAGGTCACACAGGAAGAGGCACTAATAGTTTTCTCTCAATTTTTTCCTTTTTTTCGATTGAAGCTTTACAAATGAGTCCTCTGTTCATTTGTGTCAAGACAAGAGGAAGCATTGAGTGTTATTGTGTATCACTGCTTTGTTTTTCATGAATGAGCTCAGATTCACTTCTTGAAAACTGTTTCTGAGTCACTGCACTTCCCAGATGTTACCTTGGAAATCTAGTGAAAGAAGTGCAGTTGAAGTTGTACAGTCACAGAGGACTTCCTATTGATTTTTGATATGCTGTTGTGTAGATATAGCATGTTTTTTTTTTTTTAGCCAGACCTTCAGAGAACTGAGAAAAAGAAATTACAGCACTGGAAAAAAACAACTTGTACATGAAAGGCTGACAGAGAGAATCCTTAACATACAGTATTATCCAGTGTTTTGTTGGTTTCTTATCCTAATGTGCACCGTGTGCTATGTGTTGAACTGAACACGGACATCTATAGAAACTGTATTTTTAAGGGGGAAAAAAAAGTTACAGAAAAAGGCAAAAATAATTGGCAAAGTATCTGTGCACAACTTGTATGCGACATCACGGCAGCACATTAAAGGAGGCCTACTACACTCATCTCCAGCTCTATAGTTTTCTTCTGGGACTTCACTTGAGCAGCTTTGTGTGATCCAGCTATTCAACCTACTTATTTCTGATTAACCCAACATTCAGAGGCCTCGTCCTCGGTGTGGATGTTCTGAGGCAAACTGTACAAGTGAGTGCCACAAACTTCTGCCGATTCTGTGCTCATATTGATGTCTGTACATGTGACTTATGTGAGAAACTTCTTTTGTCAGGAAACAGGAAACAGCTTATGTTTCTTCATGTTATTCTGTAGTTGGCAACCCACTTTACAGTAAACATACAGCGTTGGTTTTTTGTCAGCTGGAGTACAGGAAATGACAGAAAATTAAGGAAGTGTAGTAGGTCCCCTTTAAGTTTAGACAGAGACAGAGACAGTCTGGATTACACGTCCTGGACATTCATGGCCTCCAGTGGCCAGGCGTACGTGTCCAGGGTGAAGGAATCGTAATCCGGACTGTAGACATGGGACAGCACAAACGCCTCCTTGTCTTTAGGCTCCGGGTACAATGAAGCAATGTTGTGTCTGTATGCATAGTTGACAATCTGGTAGAGAGACAGAGAAGTGGTGAAGCATACTGAACATGTTGGACTGGGTACTAATAAAAGTCAGGGGCTCTTTAACTCCTCACTTTAAAGGAAAAAAAAAGTGTTAGTTGCTATTACCGTCCTTTACAGTTTTTGGGCACAACGTTACTTAACAGCACATTTTTATATTACTGTGCCACAATATACCTCCATTATAGTTTATATGTATTAATATAAATGTAAGAAGTGCAGAGAGAACACCTACCTTCACTGCTATCTTGAAGGACACCTCTCTAATGTTGTTCAGAGGAGGATAAAGCCTTCCCTCAGCCAGGTGCTCCTCTGTCACCATGTCAGCTATGGCCTGAGACAGACAGAATAAAGCACTGAGATGAAGATAACGGTAGCTTATTATATCTGTTATTATTCATTATAGAATCAACCGGTATCACTTTTTCTGCCATTGGACAAGAGATCTTCATGTACTGTCACCTAACACTAATGTACCTCTGCTGTAGTGAGGAAGACGTCATCAGATATGTGACGCACTCCACAGGCGATAACACCCAAAGCCACTCCAGGGAAGACGTAGGCGTTGTTTCCCTGCCCAGGGTAGAAGGTGCGTCCATCGGCCAGCGTCACCTTGTTAAATGGGCTTCCGCTCGCAAAAATCCCCCGACCCTGATCACAGAGACAAAGAGGAAGAGAGATGGTGGAGTTTAAATATGCTAAAAAGGTAAGTTCATTTTTCACATTTCCCCTCATTCAGCCAAGTAAAAGGGAACTGATAAAACATCTATATTTGTTGGATTAAACCAAACCACACAGCTTCCATCTCCCCAGCACTGCACACTTATCCAACCAATGGATGCTGTTAGGTTAAACTAAGCGTGGCTAGGCTAGGCTGGGCTGGCCTGTTAGGATAGGTTAGGTCATGTAAAGGGAGGCTATAGTATGTTAGGCTGTGCTAGTTTAGGTTAGGTTAGGTCAGGCTAGGCTAGGTTATCAAAATAAGTCAACTGAATATCTAAATTTAAACCTGACTACCAAACTTAAAGGAGGATGTGTGTGCATTACCTCTGTGAGCTTGTAGCATTGTTCTGCTGTGCACTCAGCCTTGCTGGTAGGATTACTCAAGGCGAAGATGATCGGCCTCTCATTGAAGGACGCCATGTCTTTGATAATTTTTTCAGTAAACGCTCCTCCAATCGCAGCCACGCCTTCATGAGACAGGACAGAGTGAGTGCAGAAATGATTTCACTTCCACAGGCCCCAGTGAGACAACATGACAGTGTCATTTGTAGGATTCAGATCAGTCGGTTATAGTTAAGTAAAAATTGAAATTACAAACTCTACATTGCGGTTTTTAACCTGAATCCATTTCTCATTTAAATATTTTTTTAATGATTTCTTCTTTAATCTTCACGGAGGATGTGAACTTCAAACACACTTGATTCTGCAGCGGTTAATATCCTCCAGTTCCTTGTACATGCATCGTCTGAGTTTTAAACCCATGTATATAACGCAACAAACTGTGAAGCTTTGACGCATTAAATTAAACAAATGGTATGAGTTAGTTGATTTGTTGCAAATTACCAAGTTGTTACTGTGGTGAGCGTAAAAAGATTCACCTCAAATAGGTTTCTCTGTTTTTCCAGGACTGGTCAGGTATTACCA
Source organism: Selene dorsalis (assembly GCA_900303245.1). Classification (NCBI taxonomy): domain Eukaryota; kingdom Metazoa; phylum Chordata; class Actinopteri; order Carangiformes; family Carangidae; genus Selene; species Selene dorsalis. Next base: position 6,606 of record OMNW01010082.1, on the reverse strand, counting down.
TCAGTGGATGAGAGAAACAGTTTGGGTTACAAAGAGGTTTTATATATGACACTGGATAAAACAATCTTCTTTCAGAGTTATTTAAAGAGGTTTAGTGCTACAGCGTCTTGAGGGAACCACACACTTGCTTCACATCCAGGTAAACTCACCTATGATCGCAGTGGGTTTGATGGTGTGCACGACTTCCTCCAGGGTCTTCAGGTGTGGGTGATCGTGAGCGAACTCCTCCTTCTCGTGGTTCAAGTGGCCCCTTCCCTAAAAATAAATTGTGTAGCACATCTTTTGGTCAAAACTCCACAATGTGCAGTTTGGTGATTCACAAGCAGGTAATTACATGAGTGGACTGAATAAGTGAGAGACACACGTTACCTTCACAATGAGACCTTTGGAGTCCACCATCCAGATCCTCTTGGCAGCTTCTTCTCTACTGACTCCCTCCTTGGCCATGGCCATTATAAGAAGGTGAGCGATACCCAGAGCAGCCTGGGAGGAAACAAAGAAAAAAATAATCCAGTTATAAATTCCATTTTATTTCTCCTGGGGATTAAGGGCAGTTATTTTTACTTTGAAACATAATCAAATGGTGATTACACCTCCTCACCTCGCCTGCCCCCTGGAAAACAAAAGTGTGGTCTAACAGTTTGTTCTTGGTGATCTTCAGAGCAGCCAAGACCCCAGCAACAGCTACTGAGGCGGTGCCTGAAACAAAAACAAACCACCTGTGAGAATAGTGCTGCTTCATCATCAGAGCTGAAATGGTACAAGTGTGATTCACACAGTTCTGGCATTCGACCTCCTCAAGTGTCTTAATAGAAAGCAGAGGCACACACTATGTTCCGGCTTTCCTATACAGTTCAACATCTTTTAACATGTATCTAGCGACCTCTTGTGGAGACCCTGAACCCTTCACAGGGAACCACTGATTTATACCTTATAACTGTGCATGGTTACAGGAGTAAAGAAGTCAGACTCAGACTGAGTGATCAGTGCACATTATATAAATTTCTGATGCTATTCATGGTGAAGGTTCAACTTTTCAGCTCATGAGCTTGTGGTTATGACTTGGGTGTCATGTTCACAGTGTGCACTGATTAATTCGTCAATTCGTGACAAGATCCAGCAATGGTAACATGCATGCAAAAAGACTCACAGAGACAAACAATATAGCAAGTAGCGGGCAGCTAAAGCAGTTTTCAAGAACTCCGCATGAATAATGTTTTAACATCCAACAAAAAGCCTGATGCAGGCTGGGTTGTAAAGATTAGTGCAGGGTCCTATGAGTGCTGCATTACCTTGGATGTCATCATTGAAGGTGCAGTATCTATTCCTGTATTTGTTGAGGATGCGAAACGCGTTGCTGTTTGCGAAATCCTCAAACTGAATCAGACAATTCATCCCGTACCTGCGGGGTAACAACAACCAGTCAGACGTGATCACCTGAGCGTCCTCTGGTCATTTATGTTTCCACTCACTTATCTGTCACTGCCTGCATGAACTCGTCGATCAGCTCGTCGTACTCCTTCCCTCTGATTCTCTTGTGCTTCAGTCCAATGTATAGGGGGTCGTTGAGCAGCGCCTAGGCCAGAAATAACACAGTTAAATATAATCAGAGACTTATTGTTTGGGTTTTGGAACTGATCATATCTATGGATGAGTAAATTATTACACAATCACATCAGTAATTCTCTAAACTTATCAGATATGGACTCTATGACACCTGATAAAAAGAGCAGATAAGGAAGCGCTGCAACAGCTCATAAAAACCTCTTTCTAGCTTTCACTTCTTTCTCACCTGGTTGTCTGTGCCCACGTCCAGCAGCACTGGGAGGCACTGCTGTGGCTTAACACCTCCACAGGCTGTGTAAAGCGCCAGTTTCCCAACAGGGATCCCCATCCCATAGCTGCCCAGGTCACCCAGGCCTAGGATACGCTCCCCGTCCGTCACCACGATGGCCTAAACACACACAACAGCATTATAATGATGCATTATACGTTTCTCAGGATCAAGCAGAGGTGTATTCGTGCGGGGAGAGGTGTGAACCTTTATGTTTTCTTCTGGCCAGGAGTTGAGCATGGTGGCGATGTGGCCTCTATCATGGATGGTGATGAAGAGTCCTCTGTGAACAAGAAGCCAAGATTAAAGGTTTGATAACAGCCTCCTGTCTGCCAGTGATTTTACTTGATTCCACAAACTCTGTACATTAACCAGTATAAAACCACAAATTATTAAAACATGAAGAAGAATTGGTCTTTTGCACATACATTTAACCAAAGGTACAAAATCGATAATGGCTTTGTAAATTACACTCCACTGTAAATTCTCACCGTGGTCTCCTGAAGGCCAGTCCGTACTGTTGGCACGCCAGGCCCACAGTGGGAGTGTACACGATGGGCATGAACTCCTCGATGTCAGAGGTCAACAAACGGTAGAACAGCTTCTCGTTTCTGTCCTGTAGCGTCATCAACAGGATGTACCTGAGACAGGAACAGAGAAATCACTGACACCCGACATCATGGTCTTTGTTTAACCAAACCTGTATGATCCTCCCATATCTAAAATCAACTGTAGCTACACTGTTAATATTTCTGCATGATTATTGTCTATCTACAGCAAATGCATTCATAGTAAAATGAACACATGAGCATGTTCTTTAATTGCTTGGCTTTAGTTTTGGTATCAATTAAAAATTCTTTTGAGGCCAATTAAAAATCTTGGGTTCTTTAATATAAACATAATACTCAACTCTCACTACAGCCTTGCTTTTCACTAAATATATTTAATTAAATCAATCATTGGATATTCTGTTGAATTGTTTTTGACTCAAACTTATATATCCATTCTCTGTGTTTGATCTATGTCATTGTATTTTTAAATGTTTGGCTGCTGTTATTGGTTTTATCATTTCTTCATGTATGGTGATCTCAAATTATTTTACTGATTACATTTGATCTTAATATCACCTTCAGAATTGTACTAGTAATACATACAATAAAAGTTTGATCAAGTAAATTGACCATAAAAACCATGGACCATAAAATGTTGTCACCCAGTTGACGTGCATATGAATGGACCTTACAGGACCTCATGAAGATTTTATTTTTAAGTTTGTCTTCATGGGACAGCTTATAGAGTGAACACAGACAGGAAATGTAGGGAGACAAAGGGGTATGATATGCAACAAAGGTCCCCAGTGGTAATTTCAACAAATTGTCCAGTGGAGGTCCCTTTAAAATCCTTTACCTCATTTGATAGTAGATACACTGAGGCTGATGCTGCATTGATGTGACCTGTTTAAGAGGATTGAACCCAAACAATCGGGACAGTGCAGACAAAGTTGGGTCATTTTAAGATCTGTAGCTGCAGTGTGACCGTCTTAAACAGCACTTCAGCCTGATCTGACCTAGTCTGTACTCTTACTTGTCGAGGGGATTGGTGCGCGTTTCGTAGCTCTTCATTACACGCAGGACCTGCACATCCTGGGAGAGGAAACAAGGGGGAAGCAGGCCATGGATGCCCAGTTGTAAGCGCTCCTCCAGGGTGAATGCCATTCCCTGCACGGTGGAGGAGGAACAGTTATGCAACACTACGAACCTGGAAAAGACTCTGCACTGGGTGAAGTCTACAAACTAAACAAGAAATCACACAACCGAGACCACAGTGACTCATGTGTTAGTCATCTGGGACTCATAACCACACCCGAAGATCTGTTTGGTCCGTTTTAAATTAAAATTATGAATGACCTGATTTTGTATGTGAACACTGGTAAAGAAAAGACAAAAAATGCCACGTTGTTAAGTGTTTTGATAACCAAGACAACATGACACCACTCTGATGAGCCGTCTTGTACCCCTCTGCTGTCTGATTATAGTCAGTGCTGAGGCTCCTGTCTCTCTGTTGGCAGGCTCTACGCAGAGTGATCGGAGGGGAGTGTGAGGTTTAATCTATTTATTCTGCCCAATAGTGTGAGAGCCTGAACTCACTCCCCAGTCAACTCGAACTCGCCTTCCTCCGCTCCGCTTTGTCACTCACTCCGTTTCTTTGATTCTTGCATGCCAGAGGAAACATTGACCTACATGGAAAGAATGATCTGGCTTTATATGGTCACTTTGTTTTGCTGTGGGTCCATGTATTTTCTGCACACACCCTTATCCGGGTAAATTATTCATGTTGGCAGAGCGGAGCATGAAATGTGATACTGCATTGGATATTTGGTTTCCAATAGCAACCTCCACTTGCAATCATTACGTCTACAGTGGCCTCCCCATTTAAGAGTATTCTGATGATGCCAAACAGCTGAACGACACAGCGCAGCTTAAAGCTGCATACTTTATTACTGCATTTACTGTGGCTACACACGACACAATAACCTGCACAACACAAGGTCTGCCTGCCAGAGGTCGTGAAAAGGAGATACTCTGATACACTGATGCCTAAAATACCAAACACAAGAGAGAGACAAAGTCAAACGGAGGGCAATTAAAAAAAGAAAAACTACAACCATGTAGAAAGAGATGGAAAGCTTTTCACACGCATCATGGAAGGATTGTTCAGCAGTGAACTACTGGACAGAGACAAGTAAAAGCCTTCCCATTTTAAATGTACTTGCAGTTATTTTTGGTCATTTTGTGACTTTGGACGAGTTTTGTGTCTCCTTCAGCTCACTTTGTTTGTGTTTGTAGTCATTTGTCTTTGTTGTTGGCTGATTGACTTACCAACAAGATATAAGAGCCACTTCATACAGAGGCTCTGGTGCAGGGCTCCCATGACCTCAACATCCCTGGGGTCCGTTTCTCAGTAATCCAGCGATGATCCACATTACTAACACTACCATTACTACGTTAACAGGTTTAAGTTAAGCCCACTGGAATAAGCAGGTTAAGAAGCACCTAAGTAACTCCATGAAAGTGACACTAACCAGCAGCTGTGGCCTAAACATGAGGGGAGGGAAGGAAACAGCATGTGGACTATGATATTAACCTTTGTAATGACTCCAATTCAAATCTTATCATGGATTACTGTGATGTTACAATGTAACAGGTTTGATTTTTATGATTATCTATATTACTCTAGATATATTAGTGAAGTTACAGGAATCAATTTGTGAGTTGGCAGAGAACAACAGTTTACTGAGGTGCTCTGGTGTAAGAATGCATTATATAGTACACAAACCTAAATATGTAATTGTGTACTTTATTGTGAATGTGAAAATTGTGTAAATATGCAACTACAGGTTATTCAACAATAAAAGTTGATAGGCTATCAAAGCATAGTCCCAATGTGTTTTACTTTTACTTTTTTTTTTTTTTTTTACTGAAGTGGGGCTCCACTTCCTGACTGCTTGCACTGACCTGACAATGCGAGTTCACTTGTAGCTGCTGACTAGGCATCAGCAGGGGAAGGAACAGCGACCGACCTCCTATCAGCCTAAATCACAGCAATAAACTCAGCAACTCACTTTCTGTCCTGCTTCCCTCACAGAAGAGGGAGAAAAAAAACAATTTACTTTTTATGCTGAATTCATCACTGGTGACTCACTTGGAGGATGTTTTTCTTTTTTCAGATCAGTTCCAGCAGTTTCAGTGCAACTGTTGGATCTTTGGGAAAAGCAGCATTTGTTCTGCCTTGAAAAACACTACTATTCCCACACAATGATTGCAAGACACTGACATTATTCAGTGGTTATATAGTAATAATTGTCATTCTCTGAGCAGAGTCTGGATTGAAGAAAATATATTATTAAATAAGTTAATACTGTTTTCGAGAGGAGTGGGCTGTCCATTCACTTTTTGTCTATACCATGGTATTTCTTACACTTGACTGAGACCGAGAGAGGAAGAGAAGACACAGACACCTTAGAGGAATCTACAGTGAGACCATTCATAGCTCTGGCCACTTGACTATCTCACTTTAGATAGGAGCTATGACATTCACGTGGGACTCCTGTGCTGTGTAAATGTGGCACATATATATTATTCTCTGTTTATATATGTTTCACCACCATAGCACGTGATGTGTGGGCCGTTGTGTTGTGTGTAGACACAGACATGTGAGTGCAGGTCAGGTTTAGGTGAGAAAGCTGAGTGTTGTATTTCAACTAATTTTATATATAAAACATAAGTATTACTACATGATTGTTTTTTACTATGTGAACTCTCCTGTGATTCACTACAACATGGTGCATGGTCCATTACTATTACTGTCTCATTTATCCCTGTAAAAGCAGTGCATGTTGAAACTACACTCATGCAACACTCCTTACATTATCCACACAATTCACCACCAGTTACATGACATTGAAAATGTCAGTGTCAGTTAGCGACACTAACTGACACTGCACTGACAGTGCACTGCTGAAATTAATATACCAATATAAGGCTGAGGTTGTGTGCACACCTGTATAGGGAGGTGGTTATTATATATTGTATGTCATCTACAAATTTGGCAACTGATAGTGTGCTTAAATACTATTTGAATGTCACAATGGCATAAATGCTGTCACTGGAAAGTTACGTGTATGTCTGAAATATGTATTGCTGTGCATTATTGGTATATTAATACAGAGAGCAGGCACAATGTGTATATGAACTCTAAAACGATCAAAGGTT
>OMNW01010081.1:13806-25847 GCA_900303245.1 Selene dorsalis | reverse complement strand
ATATAGTATAGTATCATACAGATAGTATAATATAATATAATATAATATAATATAATATAATATAATATAATATAATATAATATAATATAATATAATATAATATAATATAATATAATATAATATAATATAATATAATATAATATAATATAATATAATATGATGGACTTGAGTCCCCTCCCTGGTGGATCTACAATTTATCTCCCCATCAGTTTTATCCCTTGTGAGATGCAACCTACCCAGTTTTGGAAAGACGATGAGGTATTCTGCGTTGCACTGTGGGCAGGCCACGCGTGCTGTACTGTTGCCCCGCTGCTTCTCATCCACCCAGCGCTGCAGACAGGCCTGGTGAACCCACTTGGTGGAACCACGGCAGTGACATGGACGCACCCACTCTGCTGTGCGGTCATCCTCGTCTGTGGCAAAGCACACCCAGCAGCTCCTACAAACAAACACATACACACACACACACACAGGTGAAGATGGTGAAACACACACGGCTAATTACTGTGGTTATATGTGATGATATGATTTCTAAAGACACATGAACTGATTAGACAATGCCTGTACACTTATAAATCAGAGTGGTAGAAGAGGCAGGTTAGCCTGAGAGCCAGGTAACGTAAAAACAGCCTATTATATGTGACTCTGGACTCTATTTCATTTAAAGAGTATGCTTTATTAAGTAAACGCCGCTGTAGTGAAACTATTTCACTACGCACACAATCATTTTACAAAGATCAAATCAGTCCATGAGTATCAGAAAGCATCTGAGGACAATGAAAAGTCTATGCTGATGAGAAGAGAGAGCGAAAGGGAGGAAGTGAGGCTAATATAATTTTTTCCATGTCTCCTTTGAGTGAAACGCATGGAATCAGCACATCCGTCACTTCAAACATGAATCAATAGTTTGTGCTCGTATCAAGTTTATTTGGGAAAATGCTTCTGAAGCCATTTTTCACCTGTCAGAATAAAGATGGAGGCGGTAGTCAAAGTCTCTAAAATGACGGCAGACTAAATGGCCTAGATGGAACACACATGCACACAAAATCACTTTGGGTCAGTGACTCTGCATGAACTCAACCAAGATCAATACGTAAACCCTATAGGCAAACAAGCTGTAATGCTGACTGCTTGTCGAGCATATCTGACAGCACTGCAGGAAATGTTCAATGCACAAACACACACTGGGTCAAACAAACAGGCCCTTCATCCTGCCATCTGGACTCAAGGGAGGAGATTTTCAAGGGATTAGTTTTTAGATCACATCACAATGTCAGATTCTAATTGTGATTAAAAAAAATCAATACTATGCTTTAACCAATGAATGCTAAAGGGGGACGACCTGCACCTTACATGTGCACTGTTTCAAATGGCTGTGTTCTTGCTCTGCCTGTGGTTTGAGCTGCATCCCCCTGACATTGCCTTTATCACACTGCAAACTAAAACCTAAATTCACTAGGGCATCCCTGTGAGCATGAACACATTATTCTGATAACCACTGCTTGGATGTGCAGGGAGAGCAGAGAACAGGATGCGGACAAACTGAGGACAGAGTCTCCCTTTTGGGTGACATCCAGACAAATGCCTCATTCTGGCCTCAAGCCAAACCATATTAAACTCCCCCTCTCCTCTCCCTCCTGCTCACAAGTATCCCAACACATCCCCAGCCTCTCCTCCCTTTTGGCGTAAACCGTTCTTAAATTAGAAAGAGATGTGAGGCAGGAGGAGTCCACCTCCTCCAACTTGTGCCTCCTCACAAGAACAGAGCCATTTAAATGTTGAACCTGTCTGCTGCGCTTTATTCTAATAAATTGGTCTCGTTTTCTAAGACAATACACACCCCTCCCCCTCCCCCATCTGATATCCAAGTTCCTTGACCTTACAACAGTACATCTCCAACTGTGACATTATATTACTTTTCCATAATTTATAAGCAGAGTGTGACTGGCTAGGGTTCATCACCCCTGTGTCTGACTGCATGTGGCCATGCCTGATAATCTAGTTATGCTCTTATTTTAACTGCTAATCATGTTAGTCATAGGTTGGATGTGAATAATTGGTTTGAGAAAACCAGCAACACCAGATCATGACTAACATAGCTTAGCTTCCAGACTATGAGTTCTACTTCTTCTTTAAACAAATGCGTATTTTTATCTGATAATTGTCTGAGTGCAAAAAATAATACTACAATCCAAGTGGTCAAGATTTTTCACATTGAGCTGGGCTTGAGACCAGCCTGTTGCTGTGTCAGAAGCCAACAGCTGCCTTACACCCAGTTGCAGCCTGACTATCCGTGTGTGTGACATTTAAGTTCTCATTTTCGTAATTACACTGAACCTTGAACAGCTGGTATTTCACTGGATGAATGAAACAATGATTAGTCTACACACGCCTCCCATAAACCCCTGGCAAAATTTCAGTGTGGGGGGAGACTGTTTATAGAGCTATTTGTTTTTTCTCTCAGGCTATGATTATGTACATTTTGGGCCATTATTCAAATGAAGATATTTGTGCTACTTAATCTATGAGGAAAAAAAGCCTGGCAGGTTATTACTCAGAGTAGATAGGTTAGAGCAGGCACCACGTCCACCATTAATACACTTTGGAAAGGAAGATTTGATCTACACTTACACACTTAAGTTGATCCACTGCGTGATAGTCATGCTATGGGCTGTTTTAAAACTGGGCTCAACATGGGTTGAGAGGTACAACACAGGCCTGGGCCTCTCTGACAGGATTTGGACTACTTGCTGGCTGACGGTGTCAGACTGGATAACATGTACCTACAGTTTAGTGTTAGGTTTCCTGTCTTTAAAGAGGTGACATGCATGGAATGGAGGAAACATGCAGCCCTTTTACTCTCACTAGGAAGTAGAAAATACTTCTTAGGAGATTAAAATTATTGGAAATATTCAACAGCAGTGTGATCTACAGATCTAATTTTTAAATGTAGTCAAGAAGTCCCATAACCCTTAAATGGGATTCCTGAGTATGGCAACGTTCTGGGGATTTTACTGGAAATCATTACGCCTGAACAAAATTGTTCACCATAAAGTCACAGAATTATCTACTGCTGGTGGTTGTAACTCTTCTTCCATGCTCCCCCAATGTCCCAGTGTTTCACGTATTGGCACATCAGTCACCTGTTCCATTCACATCTTGATTTGCCTTGATATCTTATGGGAGGACAATTCATCTGCATGTCTGTGATACACAGACACAGACCTCAGAAAAGATGGTTTCAATCCAGTTTTACTGCTCTGTGTCTTGCTCGCATTTCCTCTGAGTCATGACTCAATGAAACAGAAGCATCTGTCAGTGACAGAAAACAACCCCTAAAACTGCCTCTTCTGAACCGGAGCAAAAACTATCTACAATGATTTTGAGAGTTGCTGGTGGGTACCTTCACTATTAAGTCTTCCAGGTTCCCATCTTTAGCATCAGGTTCAGGAACTGACTCAGCAAGTCTCCACAGTTAACCGTGGGGGGACGGCTGAAAGCCTCCTGCTCCCACAGCTGAATAATGGATGTCAAATCTGCAGCCTTCTGTCATCATCATGCTGAGGTCTAGGTGTGCTCTGTTGCTAGGGCCACAGGGGAGTAGAGGGGGGTCCTCTGTGAAAGACACTGGATGACCAACTGGGATTATTTGCTCTGGTTGCTGCCCGCTTGATTTTCCAATACTCCTCTGATGCTGAATAAAACATGACGATGCAGGAGAGGAGCCCTTGGGTCGAGGTGCTCAAGTAACATGGCCGGCTGAAGGGCCGAGGTGGGCACATGAGCCGAGGCTGAGCTTGACAGAAACATTCAGCTTCTATTCACACTTCTGTCGACCGTCCTCATAAAAATCTGCCTGTAACTGCTCACCTCCCCTGTGCTCCTGACAGGTATGTGAGCCTCCACCATACTTACAGCTGTCACACTACATCTAACGCATTTTTTGCACTGCGAAGCTGGCAAAGGCTAATAGGAAAATATATGCATCCAATGTCCAATGTCCACCGAGGGGGGCTTAATATCCCAAAAGACAGCACAGAGACTGAAATCGAGGCAGAAACAGAAAGTGGAGCACTGGACAGATGTCTCCAGAGGAGCACAACAGCAGAGAACAAAGGCTCGCACTCCCTTAGATTCACTGGCTCCTATTCCTGTAACCCAGCCCCACAGCATGACAGGACCCAATACAGCAGCACCGAAATGCTATCCTCTGTGCGAAACTTTAATCTCTGTCTCTATGTCACCTCAGCCCTGTTTAACAGAACACTGGGCCAGATAAGCCTACGCTGCACATGTACAAAATGGTCTCCTGCATACAGAGGATGCCTGTGCAGTATGATGAGGAAACTGGCACAAGACACAAAACAAAGAAGCATAACAAAACTGTGGCAAAACAATGTTCACAAGAATCCACCTCTGACTGTGTTGATGACACAAGCTTATCTGGTGCAGCCAATACTTGTTCGCTGGTGATTGTACATTGTGTTCACAAAATATATTTACATATTTACATGATACTGAGAGCCACCACCTAGCTCAATATCTCTGGTAGTGCTGAACAAGGATTGAAGGGTTTCCATCAAAACGTCCTTCGAGAACATGAGATCTGATGATGGCGACTTGCCTGAACTCCACTGAAGCAAGGTGACCTGCCATCCACACTGCTTATTTACATGTTCAACAGGCAAACTTGAGAGGGGCTTTGCTGTTTCCACAATGAGCTTTAATCCACCTAATGCTAACCAACTGCTTTTGAAACTTCAAGGGCAGGCGAGCAGCAGTGTGTATTATCCTTTTTATTTTGCCAGTTATTTTGAAAAACCTCCAAGCCGCCAGGATCAAAGGAATGTGCTGCAGTGAAGGACTGTAGATCCTTCCTGTAAAGCTAGGCCAATATCGTGTGTTCCACTTCAGCTGTGAATGGGATTTTTGACAATCTGAGAAAGTGCAAGACTGTATCATAAAGTCACACAGGCTCAGAAGTGGAGTGGGTCTGATGAGCTCTGAAGGAATACAGGATGTGAGGGTGACTGACTCTATGTACATACAGGTGCGACTGCATGGCTACTTTCTCATCGTCTCACAAGTCGAGCTCACGTTCATCGAGATGTGCACAGCCACGCCACAAAGGTGCCTTTCACTATGGAGAGGTCATGTGACTGTGGGAATACTGGAGGCTCCGCAGCACAAAAACAGGGCAAAGGAGCGCCTGTTTCTGGCCTGCAAACATAAAGGTTAAGAACTACGGCAGTTTTTCAATGTCTGTCTGCTACTACTCAATCAACAACCAGTCTTGTTTCATGTCAGTTAAACAACAACCCTGGAACATAGAGACCAGCTACTTAAAGTCTAAGACTAGTAACTGATGTGTCAGCATCTGGTGAAAAGAAGCTCAGACAGATGAATTGGTAAGCTTCAGTTGCCACATAGACTTCTCTAAAGTTATTTATCCCTGGTGTTTGTGTCGGTGCAAAATTGTGCAACTGAACACCACAACATGAATGCCATAGTGTCTAAAAACACCTAAATGATAGTCTCAACAAAAAATGCCCTGCAGCTACTGCATGTGCATTGTGACAATTCAAAAATAACAGCACTTAAGATTTAAGAAACAGACAAATAAACATGACTCACTGTGTTTGTGTTGCTTACCGACAGGTAAATGTTTGTCGACTGAGGACTAATACAAGAGCATCCCACCTCTATTACAACATCCAACCACTAAATCTGTGTACTTCTGCTACCTGTAGTACACCACAGTACTAGGCACTATGACCTTTGTATCATATTAACATGTGTCCAGTCCAGCCAAAGTTGTTTGTTTACACTTTGACTGGCCCACGCGTGGCTGGCGTCCAAAGTTAAGAAGGTGGATTTACAATCCTTTAATCCAAAACTTCCTGTTTAGGCAAATCTCTAGCTTTATATGGGCCTCACTTCCACTTAGATATGACTATAAATAGTTATGGAGTTGTTGATTAATGTTTAACACTTTAAAAAGCTGTGAAGGGTCAAGTAGCACTTTGAAGAGGTTTGAGCCACAACCTTGATTTTAGGGCCAACAATGTAACAGGCTGGTCTTTAATGACTTGTGGTTTGAATAACTCAAGCCTGCTAGCTAAAACAGCTAGTTGAGGACATGTCATGTGGGGTGAGCTTCCACTGATGTTAATGCCATGCAAAACAGTTTTTTTTACAAGCTGCAGGTTATCAGCTGCTGACAGCTCATTTTCTGAATAGAATGTGTCCATAACCTAGTTTATGAGAAAATATTGTCAAGTTTATGATACTTGGTGCTTCAATATTTATCGTTTTAACTGGAGATGGTATTGAAAACATAAAATATTATTAGTTATTTTTCCCTGATAGGCAAAAAGATACAGACATTTCATGTGTCTTTCCAATTAAGAAAAAAGAAAGTTGTCTGACATAATGGCAATGCAGCATTATAGAACAGTGTGATAAGGAAGGTCCCCATCTACACAGGCTGATAAACACATAAGTCAGAGGTACTATGAAACAAAACTATTTTGAGTTTGCAGTTAACAGGAAAATTCATATCACTGTCTCCACATCAGTTAGTACTAAATTTGTGCCAAATCGTAACCACTGGGTTCAACCCTGACGTCAGTCATTATTAACCCTTACACATACAGCACATATTTATATACCCATTCACACAACACTGGTCTGAACAACAAAAGCAGACAAGAGAAGAATAAAACAGGCAGGTTGTGTGAGAGCCAATAAAAAGGTCAGGCTGGATTGAAACGTGTCTCCTACATCTATCTGTGAAACACTGCATTGCAGGGGCAGCTGGCTGCTTACAGGCCAGATAAGAGCCTGTGGAGCCTTATGTTCGTCAGTGATAGAGGCTGGGTACACAACCATGGGCAAGGGGACATGACATACATCTTCCTGCTATCAGCTCCTCAAACACAGTCAGGGTTATTGCCTCTACCACACACCCATAGCACGCAGCTATGGCACATTTCACAAAGCTCACATGCCCTTCCTTTCTTTCTGCTACTCTTCCATGTGCTTGGGAAACGGTTTCAAAGTCCAAAGTTCAATATTGATAGAAAGCGCTGCATCAAATTCCTACGAATGCCTCTTAGTACAAACTGCACTAGCTGTCAAATGCTGGTGACTATCTTGAGGACAACGACACACTGATGTGCTTGGATCTGATGTTGCATTATCCGCTCACCAGAACTCACACATGGAAAATTCTGGTCACATAAGTAGCATGACAACATGTGGCAAGCAGCCTGCATGACCTTGTCCCACTTAACACTGATCCCTATTTTATTATTACTACATACAGAACAAAAGTAAGTGGACTGGTCACCTATGAAACATGTTTCATTTTTATATTTCTGAGTTAAAAACAAGACTGCTTTGCTTACTTGGAAATTTTATCATCTTATTCTGCAATACTTGTGTGGACACGTCTGTACTTCTTTCACTTTTGTGTATATCCATCGATAAACAGATAGAAGCAGGGAGATTAGTGGGTCAAAGTCCATAACAATTATTTTACTAAATTCATACCATGGGCCTCATGGATACATCCCTTCAATTTGTAAAAGAGATATCAAGCTAACTGATTTCCTCAAGACACATTTCAGTAAAATTAAAGGAAACATGATCACAAAATGCATCCTGATGAAACTTCATATTGATCAAGCAGATTCACTTGTTCCACAATTTCATTATGATTAATCAAAACCATACATGTCGAGTAAACTACTGGATTGACAATTGCAATTTAATTGATTGCCACTTCTTACTTAATTCAGAAATCTAGTTAACTCAGAAAAAAGGGGCCTGTACTTTTTCAAAACAATAAAAATCTGTGGTGGCTATACAGGAATAACTGAAAAGTTCAAATCATTATTTGGGGTTTTAACACTTGCTAAAAGACCTGTTTTACTGTCCTGTTTTACAAAACAGAGCTAAAATTAGGAATACAAGGAATTACAAATCCTAAATGTTCAGTGATTACTCAGTCCCTTCTGATCAAAGATGTGCTCAGTGACTTCCAGAAACTCTTTTTCCCAATTTCACCATCATAAAACTGATGAAATTATTTGATTACACACCTGAAGGCTGTAAGGAAAAAAAACCTTGAAAGTATACATTATCCCAATCTACCTTTAGTCACAGTATGCTGAGCCATGCTTTAATGAGAAATGACAACAAAACATATGCAGCCGCAATGATTCAAATACACGTGATCACAGTTCCATGCTTTATGACCCTGAGCTCTGCTAACTTCTGTCCCTCTGTGTGCAACACCATTACTTTATAATGCAGCATGAGCACAAATCTGCATCCAAATCTGTAAACACTGAAAATGTGCATCAGCATGACCTGACACTTCTACCAAAGAAACAAATGAAGCCAAACAACAATAATAATAATAATGATGATGTACTGTGAGTTAAATTTGTTGCCTAGACTAGGATAGCTGCTGGCTATCACAAATAAAAAGACACTGCCTTTCAGATATGAATCTGAGGTTGCACTGCCTGTGCAGGGTCTGCTGTAACTGCCAAAGGGACAGCTATAAGCAAGGTTCAGACACTTGTACTGCTCAAAGGGAGCTGGTCCAACATCCCAAAAGAAATATACTGAGGATGTGCACTTCTAGCCAAACATAATTCTGCACCCTTCGTAATAGATTCCACTTCTATTAGACCATGAAAATGTTGACTGCAGTTCTGCATTGTGCTAAGCAAAGCCTCGGTCTAGCTAAAGCGTTGTCCAGCATTTCAGTGTCAGGGGACACGTCTGAGCTTCTTATGTCAGCTGTAAAAATTAACCCTGCAATATTTTCCAATGGTTTCAATGGGAATTAGCTTATTTGTGTGTTTAGACATTGGACAGCCATCAGATCTGATTTCTATGTTTACTGCTCTTATGAACTGTTCACGCTTGGTGCTTGTTGCTTGTTGCTTGTTGCTTTTAAAACAAGCACAGTACACAATTAGCATCCCACTGCTGTTTCTCCTCATTTACCGCAAAAAGAAAATATTCTCATTCCACGCAGTTGATGGATAATGACACCAGATAGTACTTTCAATTCTTCCAAAAGGTGTCAGCACTCAGACTTTGTTCCAGCTGTACACTGTCAACAAAAAGTATAACCCTGTTTTTTTTTTTTTTTGATTGGCCATAAAATGTGACATTATCTTCATCTTAGACAAACATATAGTGTCACTAGGCTAATGTCTTTGCTCAGCACAACATTTACTGTGCTGGTGTTTAACCTAAGTGAACCTCTGGTCTGACTGCAAATAAGCACTTACAGCAGCTCATAATCTGATCTATATAGTGTCCCCAACATTATATACATTACATTACATTATATAGATCATTCCCTACAGAGAACTGCTTCAGCTCAAACATATTTTCAGGGCGTCTAGGGTGAGAATCTCTACGGCTCTGACTAAGCCTCTCCAACAGCTGAACTCCCTTTATTTCAGTCAATCTGTTGTTAAAAATGATTCTTAGCATCACTGTTGTCATCATTGCTCAATTTCTACTGAGCTTCAGCAGATGGACAGCCCTGGTGACATCATCCTCTAGGACACCTTGATATACTGAGGAATTCAGTTTCACTTCAATGAAGGTGAAACAAAGCTCCAAGTCATGACACTCCCTCCACAATAATACACTACACTAGAGTACCTCTTTAACAGTTCAGCATCAGTATGATTGCAATAGTGTTGTGGAGTGTCGAGTTTCTCTTTGGTAAATTTTAATTTAGCTTCCTCACTGGTGTCTGTGACATAACATCATGCTCTATGCAACCATGATTTAGTATTGTAGACTTGTGAACACAGATGTTAACCAGCTCAAATTATCCTTGCAAGACTTCAGCTGTTACACTGCTTTATTACATTATTGATCAATCGGCCTTGTGCTTGAGCTTGACACCCACTTCTGGCGAGATTAGTCACAGTACTAAATCATTTCTATTTATAGACTCCAACTGTGTGGAATATTGAATATGTTGTTCATAATCATGACTGTGACATGAATGAAATCATTCACAAAATCATTTTTGGACAGATATATACATAAATGGAGGTAATTCCAAAAGGGTACGCTAACTATTTCTTGCCACTGTATGTTCAACCTGATTCTCCCTTAATCCTTATAATAAATGCTTCATACTCACAATTCAAACAATTCTTATCATAACTGCAGCCTAACTTAGGTGTCCCCTACTGTATGAATGAGTGAGGTTATACAACACAGACCCAGATGAATGAAAGTACACTTGCCATAGAAATGGTATCTTGCTTCTTTTCAGCAGATGATAAGGAAGTTCTCTCTTAGTGTCATAATGATTGTTAGCCATGTACGTGACAATTTCAGAAATTTCACCAAGCACAGCCTGCTCGTCGTCTGAGGGTCAAGAGGTAACAGGCCAAAAGTGTTGGGAGAGGTGAAGCTGACATTATGACCTTTGGTTAATAAATGTAAGGAAAGCACAAACAAAAGGTTATGGTGAATAAATTCAAACTGATAGAGAGGCATTACAATCACTGGATGTGGTGTTAATTAAAGGACAGGAGTGGTGGAGGACGTCCAATATCAACACTACTACATGCTGACAAGCTAACGTCAATCTGTACAACTAAGTTTAAAGCCGCAACAGGTATGAATAAAATGACAATCACATTGAAGAGTCAACGCGTTTCGGAATATTTTTGATAATGAATAACTTCACTTTCCCCATTTCTCTCTCCCGTACTGATTTTACGTAAAGCTACGTAGCTGCCGTTAGCATGTTAGCCTTAAACTTGGACTCACCTGTCCAAATTCTGTTGCATTACCACTGCACCCTGTTCCGCCATTATCGTGAAGAAGTCAAAAAAAACAAAACACTAAAATGATTTCTTCTCGTTGCTGGAGATTAACTGCGTTACGAATAAAACATTAAAATGGCACGCCTGTTAATTTGCTGCAGCTGGGCTTGGACTAAAATCACTAGCTAGGCCTTTGTGTTGACACGGCGCGTCAGCTGCAAATGAGCCAATTACTTAGCATAAAACTACTCCTGCTCGGTCATGGCAGTCTGAAGAGCATCTATCTGCGACTGAACCTCACAACCTCAAGTAAAAATCCTCTTTACATCGGCTACGGCCTTGTTTGTCACTAATTTCATCGCACTGGCGTGACCGTTTGACTCCATTGACTGGCCGTCTCTGAGGTAACGTAGAATAGCACGGCTGTGCGCGTGTACGTCATCAAAACAAGGACAGCGCCGCAAAGGGCAACATGGGAAATGTAGTCTCATGTCGATTCCCTCCCTCTTATGGCTAAAAACATCAACTTAATGTTCTGAATCCACTGCGAACAGATGTGCCAAAGGGAGGCCACGACACTTTGAAGATACAGCCATCATGAAGATGCACATATGGCTACAGAACACCTCTAACAGTGGTAAGACGTTTTTATAGGCTAGATTGTTTCTGTCAAAGTGTATGCTCAAAGCCATCTCTGCTTGTCCTTAGCCTACTTCAGTGATACAGTCAGTTTTATTAGGCTAGATATCATTTCAAGCTTCTCTGAAAATAGATGTGAGTAATTTATACACTTTTGTTATGTAGCTATTGCTGTCTTGCATAAAACACAGACTAAATGAATGCACCTGTGTGGAACAGAGAAATGGAAAAGAAAGAAAGAAAGAAAGAAAGAAAAAAAGAAAGAAAGAAAGAAAGAAAGAAAGAAAGAAAGAAAGAAAGAAAGAAAGAAAGAAAGAAAGAAAAAGAAAGAGAGAAAGAAAGAGAGATGTTACTTTCAGTCACAGCTACTTTGATTGCTTGTAACTTCACCTCACCACATAGGCTACTTATATATACTGATACACGTATATATACATGTATCAGTATACATACATATATATATATATATATATGTATATATATAGGTGTGTGTGTGTGTGTGTGTGTGTGTGTGTGTGTGTGTGTGTCTGTGTGTCTGTGTGTGTGTGCGCGTGTGTGTGCGCGCGCGCGCGTGTGCGT
>OMNW01010079.1:0-22649 GCA_900303245.1 Selene dorsalis | reverse complement strand
ATAAGAAATCCTTAACTTTAGAACAGTTATTATGATCAATGAGGTTTTTAATAAGTTACGTCAAAGATGGATGACATAGTGGTAAAGTCTTATTGGATAGCCACAGGAAAAAAATAGAAACAATATATTGCCTTGAGCTTTCATTATATTAATTTTGTCATTTATCATCCATTATTCAAATTACAAAACAACATTGATGCTTAATTGATTCCCTTTTACAGTTGTGTTAAGAAACTAATCAAGCTCGCTCCAGCAGGTAATGTCCTAGATCCTCACATCAGATGGAATAACTCCACTCTCATAACACCCTAATTAGCTGCAACGGTGACCCGATTGAAAACTGCCTGTCAGCCTGTAAGTGAGCGAGACAAAATTTGACACATTCAATGCGTGTGTATGTGTGAGTGTGTGCTTCCATTTAAGTCTCTGCTATTAGACGTGCTGGCATGATAGGTTGTTTCATACCATCATAGCAGAAGCCGTGAAGACAGGGGCTAGAGCCGCACTCATCCACATTGATTTCACAGCGGGGGCCCGTGAAGCCGCGGCGACAGTGACAGCGGAAACCTAGAGGGAAATGGTCCTGATCCAACTCCTCCACACACACTGCACCGTTCTCGCAGGGATTACTGGCCTCACAGGGCAAGAACTCACAATTATGACCTGGAGTGAGTCAAGGAAACACACACGTGAAGACCTTCCAGCAGACAGTGTGTAGAACAATAATGTGGACCTGGGTATATTAAAGATTAAATCCATATTGCACATTTCCTTGAACCCATTCTTGCAATAGATTATGTGCTATGTCAAGCTTACTCACTGAAGAGCCTGAGAGAAAGACAGGCGGGAAAGGTCTCACAAGCGTTTGAGCAGAAGTTGATTCAGAGTCACTTACTGAATTTAAAATACTTCTATCAATTTTTAGAAATAACCTTTCCTTTTCCCTCTCATGCATATACAGCCAAATACAGTTTTAAATGCACTTTTGTGGACAGTCACAACAGACAGCTACTTCTAGAATTTCAGTGGCTGAACAAAATGAAATGTCTATTGAAGTTATACGGTGCCTAAAATATTACAAAATCATTTTGTGCTTGCGACAAAACAATTGCCAAAAGAATAGTTTATCTTTAGTTCTGATTGGCAGTCATTTTCTGTGCTGATTTAAAAGCACACCTGTGGCTGTTTACCAGTCAGCTTCATTACTTATGTGCTCGCTGAAAAATTACCACTCGCACTATTAAGATTTTTGTCAGTCGCTTTGTTTTAACTGCCAAAACTGTACAGACAAATTTAAGTGCCAGGCATCATTATGCTCAGGTCATGCATAAAGCAAACATCTGTTGAAGACAATCACTCCTCTTGAGCGCAGAGAAAAAGTTATGAAACGCAAACAAAGGGAAAGAAGGAAAGAGCATGCTTGAATACAAACTGTTGATTAAGTGAACACACATTAATCAGTAAACACAAAATCATGAATGTTGCAAAACAGGCCAAAAGAGACATGGTACTATGGGTGTGTGCTCTGATTATTTCTGTGCAATAGTCACATGAAGAAAAATGTAGAGAAATAATGAATAGTCAATAAGCAGATAATGCTGTGCAAAAATCATGCCAAAACATCCTGCTGAAATCTGTGCCTCTTTTCTAGAGGAATCGTTCGCCTTGAGTGGGTTCTGCATGGTTCCATCAAACTATATGTCAGGCCCATTATGGCTTTCGGCTGAGCCAGCGGGTTGTTTCTGCCTGAGTTAGTTAAGAATCTGACAGGTTCAGAAAGTTTAGACCTGGCTAAGTCACCTTACTACATAGAAATCTGGTGGTAATATTTTAAATTTGGTACTTTCACTCTGACATTTTTCCAGTCATCTAGGAAAACAACAGAACAGTGCATCACCCACAGCTTGTTAGACGACGCATTAGCTACTTTCAATGACAAAATACTACTGACTTAACTGGTCATTGTATAAGAAGCAAGAGTGGATTTCCTAAGTGGGAACATGTTACCAGATCTGCCAATCCCACTGAGAATCAACAACCCACTCTGAAGCTATTAACTGCATTTGGAGCTCTCACCAACTCCAGGATTGTAATACAGCAAAGCATTCACTGCCAGGTCCCTTGTTTTGTGGCTATAGTTGTATGTGCTGAGTAACAATGAGCACATACCAGTTTGGAGAGAGGTAGCAAGCTTGTCTATTAAATTCATTTGCTTAATTTGTTTGTGATGCTTTCCCTTACAAATGTCTGAGGTTTAACAAGGACCAGAGTTGAGGTGCTGATTGGGCCTAAAAACAAACTGTTAACAGCTGAGGCTTTTGCTTCTGCAAGAAGCAGCTTTGTTAAAATCTTCAGCTACAAAGCAATTTGTTTCAATTAGGACACAAACTAAGTCTTCATCCATTTATTTTTTGCTGTGGTTAAACATTACTTTTCTTTTGTATGGCAACAAGCAAACAAAAGTTAGTATGCATAAGCATGTGTATGAGTTACAGACTGTGCTCTGTTGCTTAGAAAAATAAAAAAGAAAATCTCACAAAGTGTCACATCTGGAGTTTTCTTGTATTTGGTTTTATTTAGTAGAAAAAGTGTTCAATGGGTAATTGACTATGTGTAATTTCTGCTGTACTTTCTATATCCCTTTGAATTACAACTGAAGACATTTTCATTGGAGCTCTGAATCTTCCTTCTTATGCTGTCAGTATGTCATTGAAGTACCTTTTTATAAATTCTGTGTGCCTTTTTCTGGAGTCATTTCCTCCTGGACAAGCTGCTGTAAAGCCCAGATTTGTGAAGTGCTGCACTGACTGTTGTCCTTCCAGGAAGATCTCAAGCCAATGAGCTCATTAGAACTGTCTGTGGAGTGGTCCTTGGGTTTTGACCAAGGTCTTTCTCGACTGGTTGCTCAATTTGTTAGGATAAGTGCGTCTAAGAAAAGTCTGTTTTTACACATTCATTAATTATAGAGCTCTTTGTACTCCTGTGAAATCCCACAACTAGATTATATCTGCTGACAATGTCTTACAATGACTTTGTGCAAGAGCCTCTACTCTTACATGCACAGTTAACGGTAGATCTCTAATAATAACAATGAGCTTATATTTTGTTGTTATTATTATTGTCATAGGGATCTGGTAATTTAAAATATCAGTTCAAAATGTTTCATCATTTAGTTGCAGTTGCAGACCATACAAATCGTACATACATTTTATATTACACTAGCACATTATAGATGAAAAACTAAACATACCAATACATGTATATTCATTTGTGAATATACATGGCAAGAATAAAATGATAAAAATAAAACACTGTAATTTTGATTCAAGCTCTGTGACTAACTGGCAACCTAGCCACGGTGCACCCTGCCCTCACCTATGTCAGCTGGGATTAGTAAAATTGATAATGCCGTACAGTGACAATAGCTCTATTCCCTAACTAAATGATGTAAGTTGTCAATTGTGTGGCAGAAGCCCTCACTACAGTTTACATCTTACTAATTACTCAAGTTTTCGTTATTTAACTAAAGGTAGCAAATGAAGATGTACTAATTTTGTTCAGACATGTGAAGTGAGTTCAGACAGGTGAAAATAATAGCATGTGAAGTTAATTAACTTTGCTTTTTGTCCCCATTCCCTCAGTGCTCATTACCTTTAAATGGAGCCACACATTGGCAGAAGTAATTACCAGGCTGGTCAATGCAAGAGGCTCCATTCTTGCAGGGAGATGAAGCACACTCGTCAATGTCAAGTTCACACTTTGTACCTTTGACAGGAAAGAGTGCAGATTGATAAATATGTTATATCAAAAGGTCACTGACATGAATGTTTGGCAGGTAAGAGCTAATCAATGAGCACTGTTGGTGCTGTAAGTTAAATCAGGAACGAAGGTTTCTCTGTCTTATAGATGTCAGCTTGTACTGTTGATCGTACTACATGCTTGCTGACATCGCTGCAGAAAACCAAACCCTCTCATACATAAACCAAAACTGAGAACACAGCTCCTTTGTGATCATAAGCCTCAGCTCTGCAGTCAGTATTGCTGTTTATAATGCACTGTGAACCATGCACAGTGGGAATTATTAGCGCTTATTAGGAAACAGTTCAAATCTGTTACTGTGTTTGACTTTTAAGGGTGGAAATGCATTATCTTTGTTTTAACATGAAGCCATTATTCATCTTTGTACTTGAAACAGCTGGCCCTGCAGCACCACATGTGGGGATATAATTATTCTGCAAGACTTCAAAATGTGTGAAAGTATTAAACCTCTCTGCCGTCTCTACGCTATTTCAAGGAGCTGCTGGCAACTGATTTTTACTTCAAAACATACCTGTTGTACTGCCAATACTTCATTTATAAATAAAGATGTGGATGTGATCTGAATGTGTTGTTCTAACTGGTGACTAAGAACACAAATAAAGCAATCCCTTTCCAAATGCAGGTCAGTTTCTTTGTCACCTAAAAGAAATCACAAACAGGCAGCTGCATACAGTAGACAGGCTACAGTGATGTGGTGGAGCTACTACTAATTTATACTGCTGAAATGCTAATCTGAAGAAGCAACCATGGTAAACGTCATACAAATCATGAGCTAGCATAACTAGCATGTTAGAATACCCATGTTAGCTTTTAGCTGTTGGCTCCGTGTTTGGAATAGAATATATCACAAATATACGTGAAGCAATACAAATCTAGGTATTGAATGCTTCTGTATAATCCACTATGTGACAGATGCCAACCACATAGGTTCATATTCATACATGTGTAGTGTACAAGACTTGCATGTGAAAACATACATATATGCTCCTCACCCGCACTAACCTGTAAAGCCGGGTGCACAGACACATCCATAGCCATGAGCAAGGTCAACACATGTGCCATTGTGCAGACAGGGAGAGGATGTGCACTCATCTTTGCTGATTTCACAGTATTCCCCTGTAATAACACAAGAATAATAATAATAATAAAGGTTAGTGGGCACAAAATATACATATATTATAAGTGTTGTATTGTAGCTTTGATTTGGAACATTTTAGGATTCATGCTCATGTTTTCAACTTTCACTCAACTTAGTAAACTACATGTTGCATTTGACTTCAAGCCTTTTCATGTAGGATGTGAAATCTGATCACTGGTGACACCTTGAATCTCGTGGCTCCAGTGTTTTAGACAGTTGTCACAAAAATTAAGTCAAATGGATAGTTCAAATGCACATTTTGCAACACAGCCCTAATTCATTTGACATTGATATTTTGTTTTGAATATTCAATAAATGGAGGCTTTAAGTCCAGATGTCAAAGCTTTAACAACAACACAACTGTACCGTTTTTCTGGAAAAGCAAGATAATGACACTGTCATCTTTCTGTCCCAACAAATACACTCTATATGGCTGATATGTATTTATTTTTTAATTGTGAATTGTGTGATGCAGTATATTGTTTATTCTCTTTGTGTTTTCTTCTTATTTGCTTTTTCTTAAACTACAAAGCAGATGAGCTGTAATCAGCAAGATAGATTTTTTTGGACTATTTCACACATTTGCAGTCTCTAAGCTCTGAAGGAGGCTGTAACAGTGTGAAATGCCAAAGTGAGAAGAGGTCTTTGAATTATAGCAACATTCCATATAATTACAGTGCACTGTTTGTGCTGCTCCCCTCACACTATAAAGGATAGAGTTTGTTTTATAGCCTAATCGCTTCCCTTGTGGCTTGAATGCGGCCTGAAGTTTAGCGTGGGTTTAGGTCTTCTTAGGACGACTTCCTCTACATTTTACATGTCTTCTGCCAGAAGAGCAACAAAAAAAATATTTGATTTGTCAATTGGCTGGCCGGTCTGTTGCTCACCGATTGATGCCAAATGATCGATGTCAATCATCTGGCAGATATTTGGAATGTAGAGTCATGTTTCCAAGATGAATTTGGTGACTATGTTTTGAGTTGCAATAAAATTTCCAAAGGAAATTCATGGTTCCTAGAGAATAACGCTTAGGCAAGCATGGTAACTTTGCACACAGCATGTTAAGATTTAATGGCTGGTCTAGATATCCATGGTCCCCAGAGGATTACCTCTTCTGCCTTTGTGATCTCCTGACCTTCACATACAATCCATACACAAATGTGTAATTTAATTGCCAAGAAATATGGTCACATTAAAGCTCCCACAGGAATAAGCCCTGCTCTGGCCCCGTTAAACTCACTACTTGAAATAGATTCAGCCTAAAGTAAAAACTCACATCTTACTTACATCTCTCAAAATTTCCAAAAGTATCTGAAATTTAAAAAAAAAAGTTACCAAAAAAAAGGTATGAAATGATTTGATTTGATTTATTTGATAAGTGAAAAAACAAATGATTTCATTTTAATTTTTATTTTCAGATAAGAAAAATTTGCCCCATTAGTTCTGTGGATATGAGAATATCTCACACATCCCACTTACACCTTTATTCATTCTAATTTACATTATTCGTGTTTAGAATGAAAATCTAAAAAACACTAACTTTTTGTTTTCAATAATATATTTTGAGAAGAAAATCAAATGACTAATATGTTAAATGTTAATTCATTCTTTTCTGTGTATGCGAGTAGACAGGAGAAAATGACAATAAAATCTTGAATCTTGAATTCCTAGAATTGACACGCTTATTATTTTCTGGTTATGATATCAACCATTTTAGAAGTTGAATCTGTATTGAAAACAACACACTTTCGAGATTAAATGCATTACCCGCCATACACTTTGAGCAGAAACAGCCTTTTCCTATTCACGTAAAAAAAAAAAAAAAACATTATCTGATAAGATTTCTGTGACTCCTTGTAACTGCTCCTTGCTTATAAATGAGATCCCTCCAGTACATTTATAACACCACCTGTGTTTTACAGAGATACAGAACAAGCTATATAAACATTATGTATAGTGAATAAAACTGGTTGGATCCAGCCCCAAGAGTGTAAAGACATGCACTTATATATCAGACTGATCTGTGTTTAATAAATAAACACACTTTAAAGGTTTAATGTAAATCCCTCTATGTTTTGAATAGTTCCACATCACATTTCGTGATAATGCATGTAGCACTACAGAGAAGTTCTGTGTGACATGGAGGATGACATTCCATCATATTCTATATGCAGTATAGTCGACTGGCATGGAAACAGAAAATGATCAACACCAAGCAGACTCTGGAAGATGCATTTCAAGCCAGTAAAAGCTGACCGCGGCTTGGCTGAACATTCGTGGAGCACAGGGAGATACGTTTATAACAGATGGATGGTCAGCTGCTCTATATAAATATCATATGACCTTAAGGATTAAAAGCCTGCATGAGCATATAATTACATATGAAAGTTGGTGCTCAGCCGGAACAGAGTTCAACACACTCAAAAGTGCATCCATATATCTTGTTGACATTATAGTGGAATTATAAAATTTCATTGGCAGCAAAACTACTTATAATACATGACACACTGACATGCCGCATTCTAAGTAGCACCACTGTTGTTATAAAAAACCTAGTGTGAAATGTCTGGATGAAAGTCAATTAATTTCTTATTATTTATGCTATATCAGGAGCAAATTTATCCTAGATTTCTGAAAACGACTTTCTGACACAATTAATTATTCAGAGGTTCATGCAGATTACCTGAGGTATGAGGAAGGACACAGGTACCTTGTTAGGCTAAATATAAAGTTCTACATTTAAGAGTCAGGTTTTGTGAGACTGCATCAAATGAAAACTATTGATATATACTGTATTAATCCACTCTAAATTTAAATTTATGAATTAGTTTTCATCTTCAATTGTTTGTATGCCCAACCATCGTGTAGCTGGCCAGCAAAATCTAGTTTTGATTTGTTTTCAAACCTGCCACTTAGAGGACATTGGAATGAAGAGTTGGGCTGAACTTGGCAACGCTCCATCATCCATCATACTGCAGTTTGTCTGAGCAATGTTGTTCAAACAAACACAGCCACGGTAAGATGCATATAAAATACCTGCGACTCCAGGAGGACACTGGCAGCTGAATGAGTTGAGCTCATCAATACAGGAGCCTCCATTCCGGCAAGGCTGGCTGAGGCATTCATTCACTTCAATCTCACAGTTACTTCCTGGGAAAGTATTAAAGGCAACATGTTGACGTATTGCTTCTATGAATAAAATGTCGCTTTAACTGACAAAGAATGACATCAAACACCCTTTACTCACCAATAAATCCAGGTGCACAGAAGCAGTTGTAGCCATTCACGGCGTCTTTACAAATGCTCAGGACTCCACACGGCTGTTCTTCACAATCGTCAATGTTTATCTCACAAAACTGGCCTCTAAAACCTGCAGAGAGAGAACAGCACTATCTTTTTATTACTCTTCCTGGTAAAGAAGGGTGTTTTTTTTCTTTCTAATACTAATAAAAAGTTGATGATAAAATGTACAATCACTGTAATAAAATATAATTGCTGCTTTAAATTTTTACAAACAAACAGGAATGATTTCAGTATGACTCTAAACACACAAGGTTATTCAGATGTGTCACTTGTATCTAATCAAAAATAATGACTGAAGTTAAACTGATACAACTGTGACATATTTTTTGGATTAATGTGTCACAGTTGTGTCTTATCTTGAGGACAAGAATGCATGCACACACACACACATTCCTGTATGGGCATCATAGTGAGTTCCAGGTAAGTGTGGAGATGGAGTGAGGACCACCCTTTCTGCTACACTTAGAGAGAAGTACTTGTAACTTTCCCCACTAGATGACCCCTTGATTCAATGTCCCACCTCAGATTCTTTACTGCAAGAAAACTCAAAAGCAGATGCAACAGACACTTAATTTGAGTTGAGTTTATGTTTGTATTTTGTTAAATTACAAAATGTTTGCAAGTCTCACACTCCTTTTTATAATTAGAGTTTCTCTCTGTTCTTTTCGTTTCATACTTCTGTTTATCTGGTGATGGCACATTTCATACAATGACACTGAATGTCTTGCTTGCTGATCACTTCTCATAAACTGAGGAGTACCTTAATATCTAATTATTAAATATGGTAATCCATAATTACTAATTATGGAGAAAATGTTAGTTATTTAATTTAATTTATACCATGGAATATTGTTTAGCTAAGCTCAATGAATTTCTTTGTTTTTTAGTAATTACAAGCAAAAACTACACAGGTATGTAGACGTCTACATCTACAACATTTTCACATACGTTAATTAGAGAGCATTTACTATCTAATTAGGTAGTTGCTGAATAATTATGTTCTAACCTGTGACTTACTGCAATGAAATATTACATAGGCTACCTACCCTCCTGTGCCATATACAATTAGACTTTAATACCATGTAAGAGCAGTATATTCCTTTGATAATTAATTATTTCTTTGATGAAATGCCAAAAGAGGACTCCTGGATCCTAAGTGGGCTAACAGACATCCCAAGACTCATCAGTGCTTTGAAGTCAGCTCACAAACTGAAGTACTGACTTACACATTTCATATGGCTGTTACGTGTTGTTCCTTAAGGCCATAGAGATTAGACTCCCACAGAGAAGGAAGCCGAACAAGTGAAAGCAAATGGGGTGAGTTTCTGTTACGTACATGATTCTTTTGAGGAATTGCCTTCGTTGGAAACAAGCCCTGGCTGAATGGTGAACCCACCTGGTAAACAATTGCACTTGAACCCTCTTGATAGATCCACACACACTGAACCGTGTTGACACAGGCCATCGACACAGTGCTTTATAGGTGTTTTGCAGTGCGACCCAGTGTAGCCATGTTGACACACACATCTATAAGTATTTGCCAGCTCTTCACAGTGGAGAGTCCCCTCAGGGTCGCAAGGATTTGACACACATTGGTTCACAGATGAGGAGCAGTCTTTGCCATGGTATCCTGTAAGAGGTGGGATCAAAGAAGTGATTGATGTGCTGTGCTGGGTACAGTATCCCTCTGCCTTCCCACGTCTGGCAGACATCATAGATTGTGATTTCGTGTAATGCTGTCATTGCCAGTGTCTTTCCTCCCAGCTGATTTACATATTTTATCCAGCCAGAGCACAAAAGCGCTAAAACCAATGAGGGATTTCAGCATCAGTTCACAACCTACAGAAAATAAACTGCACTGTGTGGATTTTTCATTGAATTCACAAGAGTGATTGATTTAGAATGAACCAACAGGAGCACATGGGGCACTGTAGTTACACAGATGATATAACTAAGTACTACTGCATTACTGTGTCCACATTTCTAGATGAAATTACTGGAGTTATTACAGAAGGACCAAATTATCTACTATATAAATATGAGTTTTAATACCTGGGTGGCAAATACAATGTATTTCTCCAGCTAAGCCACGGGAGCAGGTTCCTCCATTTTTGCAGGAGTCAACATCTGATACACATGCGGACACAATTATGGAGCAATTCTTACCTGAAAGATTAAAAAAAATAATGTCAATTAAACCTGGTGTTAATTGAGATTAATGTGAACCAAGAAACAAAAACATCACATAACCAACATAATGACACATCTCAATTACCATGCATGTATGAGTTTGACTGCAGAGAGCAACAACCATTTATATGATGGACTAGCACAGTGTGTTATTCTTGTGCTTGGTAATGGAGCCGATATGGTTGATAGTTCGGTGTAACACCCAAATCTTTGTATTTTCAGTGTCTACCACAGTTTCTTCCTACAGCTAAAGGCAGATATCATTTATTAAGTCTGGTTTTTAATCTGTTTGTATAGTGCCACAGCCCAAAAATATGAATAAAACTTATGAGGTTATATAAAGTATGCATTCATACCAGAATAATATATAAAAATGGACGAAAAATGAACACCTATTATTGATATAGAACTTGGCATTTTGCCACCTTGAATCATATATCTGTCTGTGATGGATTTAATAAAAGATATACAGCACTTTATTATATTTTTAACCAATATATCATCTTTGAATAAATACTACGACCTATATTCAGCTTTCTCAGGAGCAGAGAGAAAGCTCTTTATATTCACTCAGCTGCAGTCACTCTGAAATTGGTGAATGAGTGCTAACATTAGACAATGCGTACACTTTGATGGTTATCACTGCTGAAGAGCCATCTATCTTCACTGTGTTCATTAAAGCCCAACTATGAAAACGATGACAGAGATAACTCACCAGCAAAGCCCGAAGGACAGACGCACTCATAGTCTGCAACCAGGTCAACACAAGTGGAATTATTGGCGCAATACCCATGGACACATTCATCATAGTTGATTTCACAGTTCAACCCCCCAAACCCTGGTATTGAGAGAAAAAAGGGTAAATCTCATCAGAGATGGAGTGTGAATGTCAGTAAACACAAGGCTTGAAAAGATACTAATTAGTATCAAATTACAGCCAAAAGCAACGTTTTGCTGTTGTGAAATTTCACATGACTTTTTACTGCAAGTAAACAAGTGCACACCACGAAGATCAGACTACAGCCGAGTCTGTATTCAAGAAAAATAAGTTACATTTCTCCATATTTATATTTTATGTCATGATGATTAATATTCTCTTGTGCTGATTAATTTTTAGTTGTATCAGCACATTTGATATTTTCACCATAAAGGTTGAATTCATGAGGTAAAAGCGAGTGCTGACAATTTCTGACATTTTAGTTCCCCATAAATATATTCCACCGCATGGTCACGCTACAAAATGACTATCATTAGCACTGTCACACACTGCAGCTACAGGAGGCCCATGACTAATGCTTGGCTATCAGCACCATCGGTGCAGGTCAAATTCTCATCATTTCTCAAACTGACCATGGAACCAATTTCCACTTCTCTCCATGTCATAAAATTTGACAATTATCCTGACTTCATTAAAAATGCATAACGGACTTCACCCGCAATCAAGGTTCAATCAGGGGTATGTCTAACAGGTAAGATGTCAACTGGACCAAGAAATGATTGGGAAAGAAAAAAAACTGGGATGTATTCCTTCTTACTCCAATGATGCAAGTGACAATTTCTGATGGAGTGATTTTATATTTTATGGAGAATTTTAAAGCAAATATAATTATTAAGCTTAGAGGTATCGAATTGCAAGCTAGGAAAATCATGAATAAAAAGGTAGCAATCAACATTATGTGGTCAACTCTGGTTGAGAGTAAACTGACTTCACCGATTAGTTCCTGCTCTTAAATATCCTGTTGTGTGGTCGGGATGAAATTACAGAAAAATGCCCTCACAGATATTAGGATAAACCTTTTGCTGTCATCTTATCGGGGACATAGATTTGGGAAGAGAAGAAGATTAGGACCAAGAATCTTCTCCAGCCTCTCCAGCCAAACCTGCTGAATCCTCATACCTCCGCCCAGTTATATGAAGGCAGTTATCTGCTTCTTTTGTTCAGCACATATTCAACCAAACTGAGCCTGCAGATAAGACACAGTCCGCACTGAATGAAATGCACAGGAAATGGTCTCTTCATCTGGAAATAATAATTTAATAACATTGTATGTCAGGGTTTTTGTTTTTCAATTATCTGTATATAAAAATGATTTTTTTTCTTTAGCAGAGAATATGGAGGGCTGTTTCACATCCATTTTCTGCATTAATGAGTTCTTGAGTGGATAATATTAAAGAAATTGGTTTGAGAAAGATCACATTTTTGTAATTGTTGAGATGATTAAAAACACGACTGATCATTATGAAGATCTGAGAGGAAAGATATTCTTTCTGGTTTCCAAGGGATACAAACGATGGCCTTGTTGCTGATGGTAAATCTGGGCTTGGTGCTCACTGAAAAACTGGATAAAGGGAACAAACTCATGATTAGAAAACAGGCCCTGAGACAAAGTAGGTTGATCATCTCTACAGTATATATTACTCCCATTGGAGGAATGGAAACTGAACATGGAACATCAGCACCAAATAGAGGAAGGTGGATGTCTGTTGATTTGAGCTGTAGATGCAGTGGGAAGTCTTTTCATCTCCGTTTGGCCATTTATCCGAAGGCATAAGAAGGTGTTTGCGAAGCTTTTCTATTTAAACCAGGGTCACAATGGCAGGGCTGAATCCAGCCAGTTGCATACTTCAAAAAGATCGACGACGATCTGAATTAACCACACAATCTTATCAGCTCAACTACTGTGGGATCTGAGGAAGTCACATTGCAACTCACCCTCGGAGCAGAAGCACTGATACAGGTCAATGCCATCCACACAAACGCCGCCGTTCTGGCATGGCTCTGACTCACACTCGTTGAGATTTATTTCACAAAATGATCCTCCAAACCCTGCAACACATGTAAAATAAAGAAAAAGGGGAGGGGAGAGAAAAAACAGTTAGAGTCTTTTGCCCCCTTTCACTCCTCAGCCAATTAGGATCAGCATGACTTTGTTTTCACAAACAAAAGCTGTTTTTCAAAGCTTGTATTGATTCAAAGAGCTTGCTGGGCACATGCAGACTCAGCTCACTGGATCATTTAATCATGTTTAATAAGAGCCAGTCATTGCCCTTCTGATTTATTACATTAAAGAAGCCAAATCCGGTGATTTTTAAGATCAAAGTCAATCTATACACAAAGGGAACCACATGAAACAAATAACATGCATCAGTGCACACATGTAAATGCTCCTGCACACACACTCACACGCCGGCACAGGCCATTAAAGAGGAGAAACCTGTCAGTGTTTAAGCCACATTACTGCTGCTGCTACTCAGACTGTATGTGGGTTAACCTCTCACTTAACCACCAAACACATTTGTTATGTGTGTTACAACATGAACGCTTCACACAGACAGCCAGGGACTGAGCAGGAACGTTTGGGTGCTGAGATGCTCTTCACAACTAGATGCGCAGAAAATGAATATAAAAAGGAGCCGTGGAAGCTGTCTTACTGCAGCATAAGCAGGTTTCCTCAAAAATAAAACTGTGGCGTTCTACACAACAAAAATACAAAAAAAGAAGAAAAAAAAACAGAAAAACAACAACAACAAAAAAAACAACTGCTGCATTGCGAAAACCTGCTAGATGACAAAAAAAAAGAAACCTCTCTCATGCCAAGTAAGGGGCGTCTGATGAAACAACAGCTTCTGGAGCTCAAATAACTTTATGGAAAAAATAAGTCTTGCACTGCAAAGCTGCTCCTTTGAAATAAATGCTAATGTAAAACAAAAAGATACTGCTGTCAAAAATTGTTTTGGGGGTTGTAAAAACACAATTATCGCCTTGCAAAATCTGCTCTTCAGGAAACTTTAATCACTTAGAAATCCGGGAGGAATTTCCCCAGGAACTTTGGTAACAAGCCTGAACTGTATTTGATGCTTATGTGTCTCAAGTCATACATTAACCGTAACACCTCCTACTCAGTTCATCCAGCATCCTCAGCTCAAGGATGTGATTTAGTGTATGTACTAAATACTAGGTCAAAAAGTTGACAGCGTGGGATATACAGTATGTCGAGGGAGGGTTTGTGTGACATGCTTTGCAGCACATCAGCTTGGCAAGC
The DNA here is from genome assembly GCA_900303245.1 of Selene dorsalis. Taxonomy (NCBI): domain Eukaryota; kingdom Metazoa; phylum Chordata; class Actinopteri; order Carangiformes; family Carangidae; genus Selene; species Selene dorsalis. Next base: position 8,156 of record OMNW01010079.1, on the reverse strand, counting down.
ATTAGATAATATGGATGCCAAGACTGCCGACCTGAAACATCTAGACAAGACAGCACCTCGCAGTTCGCCCTTGAGGAGTGATCTGCGGGGAGAAGCTCGCCGCAGGTTGCTTTCATTTACATAAGAAATCACTCACAATCCTTCACTTTGACATCTGGCGAGCAAAAGTGAAACAGGAGTAATGAAGTTATGGTTATTGATTGGGTTACATGAACTTCTCTGTAATAGCCAGTCATTTGAAAACAGATAGCGGAGCTGGTGCAGGGTAGTGTGGACTGAATTTTGACTGGTCTGACAGGTAAAATATCTTTATTACCATGTATCCTAACCGCATCAAGGAATATGCTACACAACTTCCTGTGTATCAGCACCCGCTATCAGAGTGATGCTCTGTCACTTACTGCACACGCAGCCTCGACTCTGAAGCCTCATTACCCCCAGCCAGTATCTAACAGGTCAAGCCTGTTCCACTTGCTCCCGTGTTGTCCCTGTCACTGCTGGCAGCTACTGCTGTGATAACACTGTCATCCTCATGGAGGGGAATCTGTGAGACTTGACCTTGACTGACACGAAAAATATTTTTCTCCTTTTGCAAGATTTGTCACAATAATCTAAACTTTCATCTTAAACTTGCAGTACACTATCCAAATGTTGGGACTGGTTTTTCCTTTTCTTTTTTGATACATGAACTGTGTGTGATGTTATAGACCCACTAAAACAAATCAAAAAGAAAAAGCTGATTTATTTTTTGACCCTCAACAAGTTGTAGGTAAATACTTCCTGAAGTACAGTGAGCCTCACTTTGTGCAGCATGTGCTCATTTTCCACCCGTTTATGTGCCTGCATGAAAAATAAAGCATCCATCCCCACCATTACCGCTCACCTTTTTCACATGTGCAAGACACGTTCTGTCCACCCTTGGTCTCGGTGCACATTAGAGTATGTTCACTGCAGATTCCAAACGAGCAGAGGTCAATATCCACGGAGCAATCTTTCCCCTTGAATCCTGTAAAACAAAATTGAGTTCCAATGAAAAAAGAAAGAAAAAAAAAACAGCACAACCTTGGGGAAACCAGCCATAAGGGCTGTAATCATATAAAGCTGCAGGAAGACACATCACGTAACACCACATTTATGTGGGCGTGCGTTTTATTAGGTAAAGACACCTTTTCTTTAGCAGATTAATGGGGGTATTGATTCTTCCCTATGCAATCTACCTGCTATGCAGTATGCTAATTGAGCGAATCATTGACAGAGACCCACCCTACCCAACTGATCTATATCACATTTATCTGCCCGACCAAAGGCCCGTCTGCATGTCACTGATAGATCCCCATGTCAATAGCTATTGTTGTAAATAAAGCACAGATGGTGTGACTGATACATGTGTTTGTACAAATAAAGATGACTTAAAGGGAGAACGCTTTCATGTAGATCCCTGTGTATCACATGAGTGAGCCCATTAGGTTCATTTACATTTTGTATATCATTACAACATCAGCAGTGAGTCAGAGTTTATGAAGTTACACAACAAAATGTTTTGCACATGCAAACCCCAAAAAAAAAAAAAGTGCCCATATCCATGTCACATTAATCTGGGTGCAGACAGTGTCTGGAAAGTAGGTCTCACTCACTCACTGGCAAATGAGTGAAATATTTCAAACATCACTTCCCAATGCCAATTCCTTACATCAAGACATGAACATACAGCACACAGAATAGCATGTATATATGATCATGTAACACGTTTAGCTGCCAGCAGTCTCCATTGTCCCTACAATGTAACCTGTATCCATAGGAGTGTCGCTTTACACCAACACATCAGTCTAGATGTTTGATGACCTTCCAACTACCCTTTTCCCATCATATTATATATTGCCTTGACTAGTTAATGGACAGCTATTGCCTCCAACAGAGTGTTTCAGAAGTGTTTAATAACCAATTGTGCATGCAATTCACTCTGAGGTTAATGTTGCATGAAGGAATGTCACATTTACAGTGTCACCATCTCCAAATGGGACTCCCCTATTCTGTGTGACAGCGACAAGCAGCTCAGCCCCAATTCTGCTGCACAAAGATGGGCACAAAGTGGAAATCATTGTTTTCTTTTCTTTATCTTACAACACATAAACAAGACATACTATAGCGTTTTCTTGAATACATCACAGGAGTTTACTCATGTACATTCATGTTCAGTGGTTAATGATAACAGCCATAGGCCGTAACTCTTCCTCGGTTCTAAGAGTTGCCATGGCAGCAGGCTTCGGCTGCTTCACTGAGCCAAAAAACTGAAATTCGTGTTCTTGGATCAAAATCACAGAATTCAGATGTTACCTTCAAAGTCGGGCTAATAAAGCAAAGGAGCATTAACCTGGATTAACCTGGATTTGGTTAGTGTAGCTCATTTTTTCCATCGAAGAGGTTGTGTTCTTTTGGCCTTATTTCTGTGTTAGTCGGGTAAATACCAGTGGCGGATATGAGTGGGCCTGAATGGGTGTAGGCTCATCCAGATTGACAGCTTGCCCACCCTATCAGATTCATTACAAAATAATATTCTTGTTTTAATGTCTTCCCGTCAGTTTCGTTATTTCATGCTCATTTAAAAGGGTATAAAAATTATTTTAAAAATCGTTCTCCTTTACATGCCTGAAGCCAGGGGCAGACAGGCCACCTGTGATCTACCTGTTGACCCTTAGAAAAGCCACTCCTGATCATTAAGTTATGCCTGCAGAGGTCTATGCTTGAGCTTTTGTGCGATGTCCCCCTATTGATTGAAACCAGACATGGGTGTTGAAGCCTGGACACAACGCAGCCCGACTTCATGCTTGGCCCAAACCCACGCATCTGATTGGGTTGGTCGGACCGGCCCAGCCTGTTCAGAACTCAAATGTAAGCCCATACCGATCCATGCACACCTGGGCACTCAAAGGAACAGACAAGCTGCCCAGTACTTGAGAGCAGAAAGACCGTAAAGAGGCAGCATGTGTGTCTGTGTGAGAGAGAGAGAGAACCTACAGTAACCCAAGTAGTACGTTGCGTTATGCATAAGCGCCATCAAAAAACGGTAAATAAATTAGGCCCATTCAGAATTTTTTCAGCCATCAGTCACGTTCTATATCCGTCACTGGTAAATATCCAAGAGAATTCAATGGAATTTGGTGAAAAGTCATGTGAAAAGGTCAAGAAGGGGGTGATCAGTTTTCAGTTCTGGTCAGAAGCTAATAATGCCATAATATACTCCTCTGTGAAGCACAAGCACAGGGGTTTTTTTCTCTCTCTGGGTTGCTCCATTTAAATACTGAGAAAATACAGTAGGTGTTTTTCATCTAAGCAGATTTTTCCACAACTTCAATGTTTGCTAAACTGTTTCACAACAATTACTTAATTTTGTCAAATCCTTGTTTGGTTCATAAATTATTTGGATGAGCCAGTCAAAATATTTTGCTGATGTTGGTTCCTAAGATCTTGTAGCTGTGGGCTTAAGAAAATGTCACACCCTCTGAATGTGCTCCACAACTGTATTAAAAAAACAACAACAACAGCAAAACAAAAAACAACGGCTTTATGAATTTAAATGGTACTAACGTCGTGGCAATGAGCCTGACACAGTCGTGACGGGATTTAAACACTCTCCAAAAGCCAGGGCTGCCATCAACTAATCAGCACAATTGTCAGTCACTGTGGGTTGTTGTGATGCAGATTAAACAATCTTGGCAACCTTGACTTAAGCATCCCTGAGAGTTTTACTGCAAAATTGGATAACACATAAATCTGGATGCATGTATGGAAAATAGTGAAGGCTTTTCTGATTCTCATCATGTTTTCTTTTATTTATTTTGTTTGCTTTTTTGTGCATGCTCTTTGTCAGGGGAAGTAAACAACCCTGACAGACCATTTATCTAATTGGATTTCTAAAATAATAAAGTCATCAAAAACACCTGTCTATAAATCTGTCAATGGAATTACAACAGTAATGGAAGCTTCACTGACACACTGGTGGTCTGTTGCTCCCCAAATCTAATTCAAGCAAAACGCAGGAAAATAATAAGAGCTGGTTATTTTTCAGTGATGCATTTGCTGTGTCGGTAATGTCATAAACCAAAGCATGTAACAGGTGCTGCACATGTTTCCAGGCAGCAAATGTTTTCAAGACTTTACCCACATTTGTGTTGATTTATTGCACTGTAAAACAGAGGCGTGTTTGGCTGAGGAGCGGAACAGAGAGCCTACACATGATGCACAGTCACAGTCACTGTGCATTATGGTTAGGCTCTCTGTGTTTTGTTGTGACTCACAACACACTAGTGATACTGTTTCACTACATTAAAGTCAAACATAAGCAGAGGAGCAGACTTTCAGGTTAAAACAAATGTAAAACTCCCAGAATTACCTGTGTCATTCTTCTGCCTTTGTGAAATGTATTAAGAAAATAATTCACCAAAAGTGATTCATTGCCCAGTGCCAGAGTGTATTTTGTGTCCTGTCAACACCTGGGTTTTGTGGATTTTATTTTTCAAATATTTGTGAGTAAATCCTGTTCTGGGGATTGTGGCTGTTTACAATTGAATGTGACATTGGACTTGTAACGCCAAGTGGGCTGGCTGCAGCATTCTGACTTGTGCAATCAAGTGGTGATTAAGTATGTTATTACCAGAGGGCATAGTAAAATCAGCTACACACTGAGGAATGCATCACCTCCTTATATTATGGACTGATTATGGATTCTTTCAAGAACATGTGTTGTAAAATGTTGCACCTATAAGCATTTGTAAAACAGGCTGTCACTTGGTTATGGGACAATAATACAAACTGAATCTAAGTTAATTAGGGATGCCAGGTTCACATGCATCAGTGCTCAGCAAGACAGAAAGCGGTCTTGTTTTCCTTGCAGGTTTACTGGCGTTTATTTTAAAGGTCCCATATTGTAGGAAAAGTGAGATGTCCTTGTCATTTTTGATTATAAAGTACGTCTAGGTGATCAATGAATTATCTGACAGTATCACTTGGAACATCCAAGATTGAGGGAGTTGATTTGTGTTAAGTCTATATTTGCTATATTTGTATTCAATCCCTTCGACAACAATCAGCCAGTCAGAGGGGTTTCAAAGCCTCTCTTGTGGTTGGTTCACCAACAAGGCCTAAAATCAACCTCCAGGGAAAAGCCGGAGAAGAGGATATAAAACTACAGTGAGATGGTCATTAGTATTTCCCAACCTCCACCTATCATACTGACTTATTATTTCTATTTGCTTTGCTTTTTATTTATTTGATTTGCTTTGTAGAGATGATTATTTTCACCAGTTTCCAGCCTGCATTCAAACTTTTAAACATCTAGTGTAACTTATAATTCCAGCCTTGAACGTGGTTGGGAGTACATCTTTAACAAAACGTGAAAAATGATCCCAGTCGACAAACAGGTTTGTATGTAAACATATGAAAATAAACTTCCTATGTATTCCCGAGGTACACTACGCAGAAAATTAATAGCATGATATTTTTGTAAACGTGCTCGATAACACACAAGTAGATGGTACTTACCAAGAGGACAATGACATATGTAGTCATTTATTAGATCCATACACGAACCTCCATTCAGACAAGGCTGCGACCAACAATCATTTACATTCTCAGAGCAGGTCCGTCCTGCAGGACACAGACAGAGACAAACAAACTCATCATAATGCCGCAGAGAATACAATTAAAAATGTTTCTTCTAATGAATCTAGCTGCCACTGAGGAAATTCAATAATTATTGGAAGTTTTGTTTATTTCTTTAACAATGAGTAGCACCTGGTTTATAAAAGTGCAGGCTTCATTTCATGAGGCAGCTGATTTCTTCTGAGGCTACTGGCTCAAAATGGGATTGAATGATTCTGTGCTCAGCATGTTGTGGTTTGTATGTATGCAGAAATAGTGTAAGCTTAATTTCGGTGTCCTCTGGGCAAGACTTAGATACTGAATTGATTTAAGATTTCACTGATAAGTTTGAACCTCCATTCGGCCTGGCCTCTGGCGATATTTCAGATCTCATAGTTTTCTGTTTTGAGGAGCGCAGAGAACTAACAGCCTGACGTCTGTACGCACTGCTGCTCAAATCTGCAATACTGTCTGCACCAAAGGTAACTGTATTTTTGCCATCATGACCCCAAACTCTGTTAATCACATACTATGATATCCTCAGATAATTAAGGTAGCTGCAGACTTGTATAGTATATTTGGGCTGGAGGTACAGACACTTTCTGCTACTCACTCTCTTACTGGTCTGATCCTGAGCCAGCTCCTATTGCCAGCCAGTATTAATTAATTCACCTACTTACACATTACTGCACCACTGTTCACATCAGTCATGGGTGAATGTACCAGTGGGTAATGCTGACAGTCACTCTGAGCTAAACTAACCAGTTTAACTATTTATTTCCAGCTAATTTTGGTTTAACTTTGAAAGTAAAGGCAGTTAAAAAAAAAAGAAAAAAAAAAGAACCCACTATGTTTAAAATATTCATTCATCTTCTGTACCGCTTATCCTCACTAGGGTCGTGGGGGAGCTGCAGCCTATCTCAGCTGACTTAGGGCGAGAGGCGGGGTGCACCCTGGACAGGTCGCCAGTCTCTCACAGGGCTAACATATATTGACAGACAACCATTCACACTCCCATTTACACCTACGGGCAATTTAGAGACGCCAATCAACCTAACCTTCATCTCTTTGGTCTATGGGAGGAAGCTGGAGCAGAAAGAACCCATGCATGCACGGGGAGAACATGCAAACTCCACACAGAAGGGCCCCAGCCGGTCGAATCCAGAACCCTCTTGCTGTGAGGCAACAGTGCTAGCCACTGTTATAGATGGTACAGGGATTAGACTTTTGTCAACTTGTCTCACTGATAGATTATTACATTAAATAATTCCTCGGTGAATTGTGTTGCTTCAATGAAGTAGGGCAAAGGAAAGATTTTTATGTCACTATAAGTCTGGTTCCTGTGTAAAACTACTAATACAAGGACAATTGAAATAGAGGTGTGTGTTTGAATCTCAGTCATTTCTATGTACTCTACAAGGTAATTGGTGTCTATATTTGCCCTTACCACTTATACATACCAAATTCCAATTTGAGAACTTTACCGGATTAATGCTCCACATTTCTGTTTCTCTCATCTCAATATTAAAAGGCTTAATCCTACTCTGAAATCTGATATTCCTCTGATTCTCCTCTGGCTGGCCACACTAAAGGCTCTAAATAGACTCTCATTTGCATCAGATGGTCTCATACCCTCAAACCCTGGGGGACAGTGGCACTGATAATCACTGATTAGGTCCACACAGGTGGCCCCGCTTGCACAGGGGAAGCTGTTACACTCATTTGTTTCCAGTTCACAGAGCGACCCTTCAAATCCGAGCATGCAGCGGCAGGTGAAGTTATACTGCTGGTCCAGGCAAACACCGTGTGTCGAGCAGTGATGGCCAACACAGTAATCAATGTCCTCTTCACAGTGTGCTCCTGTGTATCCTCTGGGACAAAGGCAGCTAGCAACAGATTAAAGAGAATTTCTTAATACTGTATAGATTAAAAGGAATTTATTGTGCCCTGAAGGAGGAGAGCAGTAAATGTCACAGCTTTTGCAATCGTTGGCATTCGGGTGCCCGAATGGCCCCAAGGTAGTCAAGGTTTCAACACTCACCTGTAACCATCAATCTCATCCACGCAGGTGGCTCCATTTTGACACCAATGTCGAACACAATCATTGACATTTATACTGCAGTTCTGACCAGACCAACCAGGCGCACAGACACAGGTGTAGCTACTACTGGCATTATTCAGCACACAGCGTCCTCCGTTGGCACATGGCTGTTAAAAAAGGAAAGAGATCAGTGAGACACACATCATAATGCTGCTTCATGTGCAAAAGTTACTTCATCTTGTATGGTAACATCTTATATTGACATAAGCACATTCTGCTCTAAAATATTGGCATTACTTTCCAATGAAACCTCCAAATATCCCTTGTTCCTGACTGTGTGAAAATGAGCGTCATTACAGCCACATGACACACTCATGAATACTGATTCATGAGTGTGTCAAGACAAAATCAATGGTCATTGAGGAGTAAAGCTCCCAAGAGTTCTCTGCAACAAAAAGATAAGCCTTTTAAGCCAGTA
>OMNW01010078.1:18147-28906 GCA_900303245.1 Selene dorsalis | reverse complement strand
AGCTATTTCTAATTATGTGGCAGTTGTTGTGTGTCCGGCATCACTGACACACCTTCACTGTGTTTGCCGGTTCCCACACAACAATCTTTTATCCAGCGCTGTGTCACTTCCTCCTACATCCTCCTCCATGTGTGTGTGTGTATTAGTATTAGTGTCCCTTGAGGCTCTTCAAGTGACTGTCCAATTCAATTCTCCATCAATCATGTCATGACTACACTGTCCTGCTCTCTTTGCCCTTTTTCTTTTCTCATTATCAGTTTCTCTTCTTCTAATGTTTCAGCCTCAGAGCATCTCTACCCGCCCCCCCCTTTCTGTCTCTCTTTCCCTCTCTCTCTATCTGGGTGTTGGTCCTTTTTGATCCTTCCGGTTTCACTGACATGATCCAAGAGACCAGGAAGTTGCTCATGGGGTCACCACCACCCCTCTTTCTCACTTGTGTACATTACATTTGGTTTTGTTTTTCTCCTGAGGTTCAGACTATTGTCTTTGTTTTTCTTTTCTTTTATTTCAATGCTTATCCCACACTGGACTGGAACATGATAATGATCATCCCCTTGTGTCAACAAATGTTTCATCTGAGGCTGTTCCGGATATTAAATCAACTCACCTGGCCACCATAAACTCAAGCAGCCCGAGGAGAGGTAGCACCGACACTGCTGTTGAAAAAACACTGCGTCACTCTTAACTCCAGATACGTGGCTCAGGATACAGTATTTAAAACCAACTAAACCCCAGTTTTCCTTTGTAAACTTGTACTTAAATACATCATAAAAATGTGTATTTCAGTATGTTTTGGATTGGGATTACTGAAGTCAGAGAAGCATCTTTACTGGGAAAACAAGAACAGTAAAACCCTCACTCCCTTGGATGTTGTTCCACATGCACCACATGCAATTTTCAGACTTGTATGTTTTATGTATGTCTGTCTAAGCCTGCTTTAAAGGGTGAATTTAACTTGTATTAGGGAGCACCTGGTGGCCCATGGCTGCACCTGCAGCAGTCAGTGTCACTGTCAGGGGACAGATGTTATCAGCTCCCTGGTGCTCTAAGATCTTTTCCTTGTGATTTATTGCAGTTTCTGTTCACAGCTTCTGTCTGATATCATCTAAGGGGTTGATCCTCTGTGGTGTAGTGTGTGTATGTGTGTGTGTGTGCATGGAGAAGACAGTGATCTAATACAAATCCATACCTCTCCGCTGTGTTTGTTTAGCGAATCGATTTACAAACGACTGTTTACACAACACTGCTGCAGCTAACCATGAGCTTACAGATTGTTTTTTTTTCCATTCAGCTCTGACCATTACAGCAGATGTGGTTAACCGCTAAAGCCAGTGTCACCTTTTTTTTAACCACAGAGTGAAAACTTTCACTTTACAGCGTGCTTTCGTTGTCGTTTCAGTCACCTGCTGCTGCACATACATTAAGAGGATGATGAACTACTTGAGCTACTGAACAAACAGTTTGCAGACAAAGTGAAATTGGTTTTATAGTAGAGGTGCGGCCGTCTGTTTGAGAAGTGATCTGTGAGACTCAAGTTTTCTTTCTTTCTTTCTTCTTCTTCTTTCAGATCTGCCCATGGAGTATAATCCCTCAGATCACCCCCGGGCCAGCACCATCTTCCTCAGCAAATCACAAACTGATGGTGAGTTAGTTCTGCTCTGTTCTGCTCTGTTCTGCTTCCATCTTTGACATTTCCAAGAAAACAGTTTAAGATGTATTTCTATCAGGCATGCATATAAACATGCTCAGATCAGTGTGTGTGGTCTCATGCCGAGTGAAGTTAAACACCAAGAATGACCATTAGTAACCATATAAACCCACCTGATGCTGTGCACAGAGGAACACGTTTAGATGCACTTTAAAAATAAGAGTTTAATGGGTGTCCAGTTTGAGTTTCTGAGTGATTCGTACCTTGATTAAACCCCCTCTTTAACTTCTGGTCTCCCTTCTGGTCTTTTTTTTTATCAATTGACTTTCACAAAGCTGTGGCACCTGTTGACTGAAGTGATTCAGAGTGGAGTCATACCTGGCAGCTTGCACATCAAGCAACGAGGCGGCTTGCAAAGAAGCATCTCCATGTTTCAAACTCATTCAAGTCATCAAGAGATGACATATGCCTCCTGCTTTGTGGGAAAGCAAGGTGTTTTTCATTGATGAAGCATGCTACAGCTACACAAAAGTTCCCTTGACTAGCGTCCTTTTTATCCACTATCAAGACCGCAGGCTGTGAGAGGTTCACACCAGCTGCCTTTTCATTTTGATCATCTCGTGTGTCTGTCGTCAGGCAGAGACACTGAGTCAGAGCCCGCAGAGTGACAGCGATATCACATTTTAATCAAGTGAAATGGGATGAAGTGGCGACCACCTTTTCAGTGCAGATGTAATCTCATTACTTTAGAGGATAAGAGGCTTAATATTCCATTTATACACAGACACTGGAGAGAAACTGGTTCAGCTCAAGAGCTTGTTGCCTGGTATTGATCTGATATCAGGGGGCTGATTCTCCACGCTCCTTTATTATTAGCTTTCCACAGTGTGAATGTCTTTTACCCTGTGTTCTCATCATGTTTCACATAAATACCGACACACACACACACAATATGGGAAGTTTTGTAAACACTCCACTGTGCCGCTGTGTCATAAGCAAACATTAGAGACAACTTGGACTTTTGTTTTTCAGTTGCAGTGCCCAACAAGAGAGGTAAGCATGAACGTGTTTGGTCTCAGTCAGTAGACAGGCAGCAATATGCTTCATGTGGTGTTGGGCTGGACACCTTCCTGTGGTCTCAAGCTTTGTTGTATTACTGTACTGGGTCTGTATTGTCATGTGCCTTCGCTGCTGGTTCTCTGTGTGCCTGTGTTTGTGTACTTGTGGGTTCATTATGAATAGAGCTGCATAGACGACGGAAACGTCACATGATGTCATCTTGTTTTTCTCTCTGGCAGCGCTAAAGAGTTCTCTTGTAGATGGATGTTTACAGTGCTTGTCCTGTGTGTAAATGAGATTATAGAATTTGAATATATTTTTTATACACACACATGCATATGTTAAAAAAAAAAAATCACAAATGCCAATAAATAGTGACTTTGCTTATTTCCTCATAAAAATATGCAGCCCTAATTATGACATAAGAGCTGCTGCTTTTTGCTAGAAAGCAGCACACATAGGGAAATAATGTGTATTAGTGTGTGTGTGTCAGAGAGGTGAGAGACAGACAGTACCAGGATTAGAGGTGCCAGACAGCTGACAACGTCACTGTGTTTGACACTGCATCTGCTCCACTTCACTTTGCCCTCCGCCCCCCATAAGTATGTTTTCCAACATCTGAGCGAAAATGCAGACACACATAAACACACTCTAATGTAACTGTATGTGTGTGTATGTTACGCCATATTTACAATTTACATTTACGCCTCTCATCCCGGTACAACAGCTCCATAAATCCAACAAATAGTTTCGTCCTTGGAGCAGAATTAGAAAATGAACTAATTTGTGCGAACACAGACATAGTAACGGACGAGCTCAAGTGACAATCAACACTTGAGTTAAAACAGTCAGTATGCTTGACTTAATTTGGACTCGCACACAGGCCAAAAACGATGAATGAATGAATGGATTAATAAATTAATTAGCTCACACTCATTCCCACATATTAGAGCACAGTTTCCAATGTGTCAGTAGAGAAAGGCATTAGAGGAAAGCATCAGCTGTGTGGTGAGTGAGAGTGCTCTGCATTGTTTCATTGGAGGACAAATCTGCTCTGTGTGTTTGGAAGGAGGTGGGGGTGGGGGGACTTTAACCCTGGATCAATGCTGCTCCCTGTCTGTCAGGGTTGGGTGTTGCAGCACTGACACCTGTCCCTCCTATCTTTTCTTTCCAGTTCGGGAAAAACGGAAGAGCCTCTACATCAACCACGTAAGTATGCCAAGAGTTAATGTCCCTATTTATAGCTACTGAAATCTACCCAGTTATTTAGCTGTGATTATTGTACAACTGTGATAATCAACGATTGTACAGATGGTAATTTTTGATGTCTTGTTTTTTTTTTTTTTTTGCAAGTTCACACACATTTCGGAAAACAAGGTAAAGACCTCAGAATAATCTTTAAAAATGATCCCAAACCCCACAGACTCCACTTATTGATACCCTTATTGATGTGTGTTTGATAACCTAAGATGTGCTTAAAAGCCATTATTTAGACATAACGATTAATTATTCCATCACATTTTGGTGTCGTTCATCTTTGCTCATTCCTCCCTCAAAGAAATGATTCAGCTCCTGTAGGAGATATTTGCCTCATCCACTGATTTAAGTGACTTTTTTTTTTATAACAAAACAGTACATTTGACCTGATAAAATGCTGCTTCAAAATGCACCAGGAGAAAATACATCTAGGAAAAAAAAATAGACAACTGTGCACTGAATACAAGCTTGAGGGATTCTCCAAAGATGGACTTGACCATAAATGCCATTCCTGCATGCAGCCGTGTCCGACACTGACTGAGGGCAGACAGAATTAGTTTGTGGGTTTACAGGTGTCCTACTTTCCACAGCTTTTGGCAGCAGGTCTGAGCATGACAGAAATAGGGATTGACATGCAAGTGTGTTTGCCTCTGTGTGTTTGTATGTACTGTTTGTTTGATTGTTTTTTATGAACGGCAGCATCATCCAGGCCCGGTGAGACGGAAGTACAGTTCATGCTCCACCATATTCCTTGACGACAGCACCGTCAGTCAGCCCAACCTCAAATACACCATCAAATGGTAACTGCATCACTTTTTCTGATGAAGATGAAGCAGCTCATTGTCTAATATTATTTCATGTTATTCTGCGGTGTTTGACTCATTCTCCTCATATCCAGGTTTCATTTTGATCTCTTTGTGTCTTCACAGTGTAGCCCTCGCAATATACTACCACATAAAGAACAGGTAAGAGAAGTGTTTTCACTCATTCACTCATTCAGTCATGCATAAAGAGACTAAACTAAACCTTGGCATACTGTCACATATCACAGGATCATTCATGCGCTGCACACTGACATGCATGTACTGGTGTAAGTAGCAATAGCTGAGCTGCAGAAAATACCATGAATGAGGAACAGTGAAGGCAGCTGTTACATTAAAATACAGAGTTAAACTGCACAACAGCTGCCGGCAAAGACAACAAGGTCAGTTAAGCTTGTAATTTGCTTAACATGTTAAATGATGATGACACCCAAACAGGGAGCAGCAGCGGCTGTTTATGGCTCTCATTTACACAGGTATTAGTTTTTACCCATATGTAAAACAGATTTTGTGGTTTTGACCAATTTTCTTATTGATAAGAATGAAATTCACATGTGGCGCAGACCTGTCACATCCAGTCTGTGCAGGCAGCGATCTGATGTAGGCTGGTTGGTTGAAGTGCAGACGAACAGCTGATTGAACAGGAAAGATCCTAGAAAGAGATCAAGTTGTTGTTGTTGTTTTTAATGAAATGAGATTCACACCATCTGTTTGTTTGTTTGTTTGTTTGTTTTTTTCCTTATTTCTTCGACTCTGATGTTCTTCCTGTTCTTCGTTTGTCGTTTCAGAGACGTCGATGGAAGAATGCTGTTAGACATTTTTGATGAGAAACTGCATCCACTGTCTGTAAGGCCTCAACCAAAGACACATTTCCATCACAGACACGGCTGTAGAGTTGTTAGGATTCATCAACAAAGACAAACCACACAAACTAATGAGCAACAAATGAGAGAGAGGGGTGGGGGTCTGCCCAGTAATCTGGGGCCATCTGGATCATTCACATGTGTTTTCAGTTGAACTTTTTTTGCAGGGTTTTAATCTGAGAATTTACATAACCACTTTGTAGTTTTGGATAAAGAGCCTCAGACAGAGTGCATTCACAATCAAAAGGCTTTTATAAGCACATTTATGAAACTAGCACCTTGTATTTCCATCCTGGCAAACAGTCGTATCAGATCTGAGCAGCTTATCTTGAGTTATTTTTTGAAGCATGCCTCTGACTTTCATTGTGATCTTGTATTCACTGTAGAAGTCTGAGGTTCCTGCTGATTACGACAAACACGACCCTGAGCAGAAGCAAATCTACCGCTTTGTCAGGACGCTGTTCAGCGCTGCACAGCTCACCGCAGAGTGTGCCATCGTCACATTGGTGAGTGTATGTATGTAAGTACGTATGTATGTGTGCATTTCAGTGCTCACACTAGGAGGGAGTGTTGCTTCCTGATTGTCGTTAGTGTGTCCTCCCTCGGAAAACTCACTCGTTTCGTCTAGTCGCCTTGGACTCACATTAAATGCCCAGTGTGTTCCTCCAGAGATTGTGTTCTCACAGGTGTTGGAAGGTTTAGTCCTCACAGCAGAGAATAGAAAAAAGACAAAAGAGTTTGGTTTGATATGTGCGCAGGTATCCTTTAGTTCTGCAGGATGCTCAGCTGTTCTCCACTTCACGTCTCATTTTCCTCTTTTTCTCTCCTCCACTTGAAAGAAAATGTTTCAATCGAGTGTTATATGTTCTTACTGTTCATCATGGTGTAATTGCAAGCTTTAATGTGGTAATTGGGAGTCTTTATAAAGGAGCTGCTATATTTTTACTTAAGTCTCCAGTTGGATTAAAAATTTGATTTAAATCAAAGTGTAACCCACTTTGCTGCAGTATAAAAACTAATATGAACATAACTTTTTTTAGTTACTGCTGAACGTTAATGAGCTCTTTCTGTCTCTGTCTCCACTCATCTGCTCTGAAACATCTCTTTCCACACTCACGTGCGTCCCTGGAGACTCGGGCAGTCGAGGGTTAATATGAGCGGCTGCCTGGTATTGGGTTGCTCTGCTTCCTGCCAGTTGCAGAAATGTGTGAACTATATGGGAGGACGTGTGTCTGCGTGTGTGTGTGCATTCGTGGCCTGACTAACTTGAATGCAATGCACAATGACACAGAGTTACTGTACTTATGACATGTCTGTGTCTATGTCTTAATACCTGTGTAGAGTTTAAGCTGAAGATGCTGAATGTGTAGTTCAGTCAGTGATGTGATCGCATTGATTCTCTGTTTAACTGAATGAGACATGAACTTCAAATGAAGTGTTTGCTGCTTTGGTTTACCACCGTTATGAATAATAAATGTGATGTAGCTCTCTCACTTTCTAAGCACAAAAAACCCTAGAAGTAACAGAGATGTTGCAGCGTTGTGTTGTTTAATCTCTGTCAGGTTACGGCTTTTAAAACGGTTAGAACGTACACACTGTTTCAGTAATTAGTCTGATCTTTAGGTGAAGGTGTAATTTCACCTTTTGAACTGATCACGGCATGAAATCATTTGAGTTTGTTGTTGTTGCACATGATGGCTTCAGATTCTTTGTTGTGCTTGTTTGTATAGTTTTTGTTATCACGCAGCGTGTGGGCTGTGGGCACCAGGGCTGTCTTCCATATTTGCCGGCGGCTGCCAGATGAGCATATATGTGGTGTGTGTGTGTCTGTGTGTGTGTGTCTGTTGGCAGTCTCCAGGCCACAGCAGAGACAGGTTAGCAGCACTGCCTGCAGGCACGAAGCCCGACCCAGCATGACTTGCCACCTGAGCTGTGTCAAAATAAGATGAAAGAACATTTTCATTCTTTCTCACCAAAAATCACACTCTCCTCTCACCAAACCACAAGGGACCATTATATTTTCTCGTTATTACATAGTAATGATCCACGCTGAGCACACGACCATCCACTCTCTTGCAGCGCAGGTTTTTAGGTCGCACGTTGCACACAACACTTGACAGTTGTGCCACTGTGCAGATTCACAGTTATAACAAGTGGAGAGAACAGTATGTTCCGCTCTGCCATGAAAATATATACTGCGTCGCCGTAAAGCCAATTATACCACCGTCCTGTCAACGGAGATGTCACATTTCAACTGTTTAAACTACTGTAAGGGCCCTGAATTCATGCAGCAGATTTTAGTCATGGAAAAATAAAAAAAAAACGTCACTAACCATATGTGGAAAAATGACTGTAATTATAAAGAATGTGATCTAATGTTTAGATTAGAGAATTCTTCTTGCAGATGTTTAACTTGTCTGCGTTGCTAATTCATAAAATAGCACCAGTATCACAGAATGGGAAGTAGATTGTAATCTAAGACGTTCTGGTTGAATTTTAATTATTCATTTAAATGAATGTAATAACAGAATTTAACTGTGAGGTGTAGCTTCGATTAGCACGCAGCTTCCTGACAAAGTTATAAAATATGAAAGACTATATTCTCTCTCATAGATTCGACAAAATGATGATCAGTGGATCAGAAGGATCGGCTTCTGTCCAATTATTGGGAACAGATGCCTGTGGGTTCGGTGCGTTTTGGCGTTCTGTGCACAGTGGGAATTCTGACTACTCAAGGAGAGAGCGAGAGGCAGAGGCAGAGGGAGGGAGGGAGAGAGGAATGGAAATTGGGAGGGAGGCATGATGAGAGATGGAGGGGTTCGATCCACATGGATATTTCATGAACGTGCTCCAGGGGAGATTTCATCAGGCTCTGACATCTTGTTATTGTGGTTTTTACCTGGAGGTGAAGTCGGCAGGAAAACACGAAACAGTAAGGGAACGAAAATAAGAATGTATGTAGGAGAGAGAGAGAGAGAGAGAGCGTAAGGACATGCTGTAACATAATACACAGATGGATACGATCTTTACTGTGCCATTTACCTGCCTGTCTTTTGTGTATCGTGCAAATGCATAAGAAAAAATAACCGAGGATTTCAGGATAACAAGGAAAACATAGAGTGAACAGTTATATGACTTGACCCAGCCTGAAGGGCATCACAGTGTCAGGACATAGTCTGATCCTCTCTCCTTTCATCGCAAGACCTTGTTTTATTCTTCTTCTTCTGTTGTGTTTAATCAGTGAGAAGAAAAGACAGAACACACAGGTTCTCTCAGTGATGTCGGGTTTCAAAAAGTAGGAGCGAGAGAAACTTAAGTGTGACATTTGTGCGTCTGCCCCAGGTGTATCTGGAGAGGCTCCTGACCTACGCCGAGATCGACATTTGTCCTGCCAACTGGAAGCGCATCGTGTTAGGAGCCATCCTCCTGGCATCCAAGGTGTGGGACGACCAGGCGGTGTGGAACGTGGACTACTGCCAAATTCTCAAGGATATCACTGTGGAGGACATGTGAGTAGCTGCACAAACATCCAACACTACTTTACATTTGCATGTTGTTGATATGCAGGGAGTTAAAACTGAACACACATGTTCTGACACATTCTTCTGTTTCTATGTGTTAACAAGTATTTCTGAAAACACCAAAACCACCTCTGCAGCTGGGACTGATAAAACGTCTGATTGTGAGGTGCTGCTGCTCCAGCATGTGCTTATACTTTGAAACTGGGTGGTATTAGAATAAACACATTATTAGTAGGTGTGAAACGAGCTGAAATCAACAGTAATCACCTCGTTTCTGGGTGTTTTTTGTTGTTTTTTTCCCTGCTCTGTGGAAGTGGTCCGCTGCAGCACGACGCTGCACTGAGAGAGAGAAACGTCTGGAGAGGATCCATCACAGCAGCTCCTCTCTCTTTCTCTGTCTCTGTGAAGAAAAAAGAAAACAGTGCCTTGTGTGGGCGGTGCAGATTCACATGAGTGAATAAACCATACCATGGTTTAAATAAATTGGAGCAGGAGCATGTAGTGAAGCATATCAGACTGGATTGTGTGATTGAAGCTGCTTCAGACTAACATTTTTTTTAAATAGCTCTGCTGCTGACCTGACTGCAGTAGTTATCTTGGTTTCAGCCATTGTTGCTCAGTGTTCCTCTTAACGACTCCACTGGTCTTCACCTCAGCTCGTGACAAACAGTCAGGGTCTTTGTGTGCCCAGAAATAGCCCTGAGTCTGTGGGGTCGGCCTGGGTTCAAGAGGTGCTGCTGGTCTGGACATGCTCAGGTCGACCTCTGCCCTGTCTGTCTGACACCTTTGCCTGTCATTTGTTGAGTGGGTCTTAAAAAGCACAAGCTCAGAGACACAACGATAGAAGATCGGGATGCAGAAAATGGCTTGTATCAGCTTTTTTGCAGCTTTCTAAAAGTCAGTGGCTGAAAAAGTTTATTAGTTCCTCAGAGACTCACAATAAGAGATGCATAGATAAGATTATCAGTATGGTTGTTGTGTGTGTGATATTTAATGTGATTATTTAAGATGTTATTTCAGAAGTATGTTGAGCATGAGGAGCCAGTGCTGTGTCCTGCTCCACATCCGTCTCAAATCCACAGGAATCTCAGGCGGGAATACGACACTGTAGACGTGTTGCCACCACTCCGACCTCTGACCTTGGCTACATTGTCACTCTTCTGCACCGGTGGCTGTATATTCTCGTCCTTGGGGCTCACATTCACTCGGCCGACTGACTGTAATCCACCTGTGTGGGATGCTTTTCCCGGCATGTGCTGCTGCCGCTGCCATGCGCTCAAATGGCCGTTTACTGGACAGTGACTCAGTGTTGGACCAGAGATTTTCTCGCAAGATCAGTTTTATGTCTTTTAAATCCCTTGCCCTGGAAGCTGGCCCGCTGAAGTCCCCTTTCCACCTCTCCGGCCATAAAATAGCTGGGAGGGAGTTTAGGAAGAAATATGAGGAGTGGAGGAACGCACAAAGAAACAGATGAGAATAGCTTGAATGAGTGCCACAGCCAGATACAAAAGAAGCAGCATTATTAGGCAGAGTTTGGCTACAGTGGAGGAGGCTAAATTTAGCTTGTCTGTTGCTGCACACGCCTGTAAA
>OMNW01010078.1:0-13455 GCA_900303245.1 Selene dorsalis | reverse complement strand
GAGTTTTACTTTTCTCTTGATTTTTTTCTTCCTCTCTCTTCAATGGCAGTTTTTTTTTATTTTTATTTGACAAATTCAGCTTTGATCATGACGGTTTCCTGTCCTAACGTCAGTCAACTGCTGTAGCTGTGACCTCTTTATTTTCTGTTGTCGTTTTGATTCTCCCATCGATATTTTCAACAAGTCGTACTGTGTTCTGTTGTTATTGTCGGTGTGTTGTTTCCTTTTTTAGCCAGTCGGTCATTTTGTTCTTGTTCTCAGTTTGCCAAACTCAGATCTCTCTCTCTCTCTTTTTCTCTGTATGTTTTCTATTATCATTTAAAGAACTGATCCCGACTCTTCTCTTCTGAAGCAATGTTTAGAAAAACCTGTGCAAGAATTAAACTTTAAAAGCTTGCAATAAACCAAGTGTATGTTTTGGTGTTTTTAACACTTTAACACACACCACAGTTGTCGCCACGAATGCTCTCCGCTTAAGTTACACCATATTTCGACATGTTCTGTGTTGTACAACTGATGCGACCCCGCAGGCTTTCTTCTCCCAGAGAGAGCCATTTAAATGGTTTTAGAGCAAGTGGTAATACAGAGATTACACTCTGTCATATTGTCACTGAGGGACACATTTAATCCTCCATATTAGCCTTGATTTGCATTTCAATCGCCGCGCTGGTAATTGCTATAAAAGTCAATTCAGTGCAATGGGGAGCTGCGAGCTTTAATGAGAGTATATGCCAGACGTCTCATGCATCAAACATGTACATCTGAAATACACACTGCACACACCACGGACACACGAAACACAAACTCACCTTTGAAAAATGTCAGGAGTTAATGAACACACACACGGAGCCTGTGTGCTCTGTGCAGTGTTTCACATTCAGTGTGAAGAGTTATTATCAGTCCAAACCCACCTCAGATCACAGACACTGACACATCTAAAGCTTAGTGATGCTTATTTCCTCTCAAAGTGACACTTGTGTCTTGAGGCTTCTTTTTTTCCCTCATTCATGTCACATTATATGTTTTTGTGCGCACGCTGATCTGTAGAAAATCAGACACTAAGGAGAATGTGAACTCAGTGGAGAAACAGGCTTCATGTGCTGCTGCTGCCTCCCAAACCAAACCCGACACAGGCCGGAGCACAGAAAACAGATGTCTGACAGTAATGCCAAAAGTAAAGAGGAATTAATTCTCCCTGCACAATGCTAACACTGGCTGCATCACAAAAGAAAAATCAACAAATAGGAAATTCAGGTGTTGCCATTAACCTCTTTTTCTATATTTTTCTGTGGCCATTCTGCATCATTATGTCTAATCATGTCTTCATGTGGCGGAGTGTGTTAGGACAGGGTTTTTAGGCGCAATAGACACGTAGCCTATCATTTCTTGATTGCTAATGGAGGCGTGGGGAACATCTGCAGGATCAGGTGGATGGGCAGGTAATGACTGAGGCGGGAAATCTACCAAGTAGCAGCTGCTGGACAGGTGGAAATAACAGAGTCTGAAATGACAGAATAGTTAGTGCACATGAGAATGGCACTAACTGCTGGAGCTGGAAGCAAAGAGGGGGGGTCGGAGGGTGTAAAACTTCCCTTAGCGTAGGCTAGTTTTGTCTGAATGACCTTGATTGCAACCATGAAGGCCAATCACGCTCCATTTCATGCATACTAATCGATGAGCTGAAAGGCAGATACACCTCTCTGATAAGCTCCGGGCTCAGGCGCTTTACAGCAGCTATTATTATGTTCTCACAACTTTGATGCACCTTATCTTTGTGATAGAAACGAGAGGCAGCAGATGAGACAGAAGACAAGGACAAAGAGTTTGTCCCTGCTCAATGTGCAGCACAGTTGAGTGGCTGTTACTGGTTTCATCATGGGATAGAAAGTCAGAAAGAAAAGAAAGAAAGTTGATCACAAGAGGAAACAATCCTGTTAAACAAATGTAAGTCCAGTATGGAAGTGCGAACTATCACTGATCTGTGGTGACTATGAACCAAGCCAGCTGTTTTTTTATGACTTTTGTGATAAAACATAACTTGATTTCAAACCCATAGATGTTATAGTTGGTCCTTATCAGTAAACTGGCAGGAGCTGTGGGAAAATACAGTTTACAGTCTATTTCATGAGAGCTAATCCTCAGTCTGCATGTTATCTTGATTTATGGCTGGATGATAGACAGTAAGAGCTTTTATTTTATGGATGAACATGCCTGCCATTGTGCTTGAGAACGTAACACGGCGATTTGGAGTGAGCAAGTCAGGAGGCTTGTTCCTCTCCTGTAAGGACGGCCAGCAGCACCAAAATATCTCTGCAATGCCAGGACGGTGACATGCTTTTAGAAGTGTGACAAGAATAGACCCACAATGGGGCTCGTTCCCGTCTTCCGTTGTCTGAGGACAGACAGTTGTCTGCAAGGGACAGAGGAAGACAGGCACATTCACAGGGTTCACTCCAGTCTTTCAGAGACTCCTGTGGATCAGGTTGGATTTTTCCAAACAGGACATGGGACAAACTCCATGTGGCAGAGAGTTGTACCATCAGACTGCAACTGGAAACTTTGTGCGCGGCCACCTGGAGGTTATTGTGCTACTGGAGACCACTGTGCCTCAAGGTAGGAAGGGTAGATGTGGAAAGAGGAGAAGTGCCAGGGTAGGGAGTGAGGAGCTGTCTTAAGAGATTACCCTGAGGGCTGGAGGATTGTTTAAGAAACCTTTGAGATCAGCAAGTATGGCATGTCCAAGTGTCTCAGAGGTCATCTTCATCTCTGTCAATCACAGCATCACGTTCATGGGTGAGTTGACTACTAATATGTTTATGTGTGATTTGTAGAAGTTGTTCAGATGAGCCTAAAACGTCAAAAATCCTCCTTTTATTTATGAGAGTGTCAAATCAGTAGATACTTTGCTTCCCTTTCAGGGAAAGCATGGTTCATTGTGATGATCTTCCTCCGCATCATGATACTCCTTTTCGCTGGTTACCCTCTCTATCAAGACGAGCAGGAGCGATTTGTGTGCAACACCATTCAGCCTGGTTGTGCCAACGTGTGCTATGATCTGTTTTCCCCCATCTCTCTTTTCCGCTTCTGGCTGGTGCAGCTTGTCACCTTGTGTCTCCCATACATCTTGTTTGTCATCTACGTGGTCCACAAGGTCTCAAATGGCCTCACCATGGACCTGAGCTCCACCAACCGTACCAAGGCCATGCAGCTGTTCAAAATCCACCAGGAGACACTCAGCAAGACATCTGTGAACAAGTTGCCTCTTGTGGCTGAGCAAACTCTGGCCCGGTGCTTCACAGGAGCATACATCCTACATCTGATGTTCAGGACTTTGCTGGAGGCAGGGTTTGGAGCAGCTCACTACTACCTCTTTGGTCTCTACATCCCCAGAAGGTTCCTGTGCCAGCATCCACCGTGCACCACCCAGGTGGACTGCTACATCTCCAGACCCACCGAGAAAACCGTGATGCTTAACTTCATGCTTGGTGTGGCTGCTCTGTCCCTTTTCCTAAATGTGCTGGATTTCTTCTGCGCCATCAAGCGCTCGGTGAGGCAGAAGAGCAAGAGGAAGATGGTGGTGGAAAAAATCTTTGAGGAAGAATCATGTTTCCTTTCAGCTGAAGGAGCTCCCAGGAGAGCAGACCTGACCTCCTCCCTGGCTCGGCAGGATTCAGAGGGAGAAGCTAGTCAATCAGGGAGTTTCCGGAAAAGACGAGGCAGCAAGGGCTCTTCTGGGGTGGGGGTGCTTGCTTTAGGTGGGGATCCATCTTGCCTGGAGCACCCCTCTCTTCCTTCTTCTCCAGCATCTCCAGGTTGCAACACCAACGGGAACAACGGCTATTCTGTCACCCAGGAGGAGGCTCCGGAGAGGAATGGCAGCGAGGTGGCTCTGTGCCCCCCAGAGCCAATGGGAACACCCAGATCTATTCGTGTTAGCAAACGCAACAGACTCAAACCGCCACCTCCACCCAGACGGGACCTCGGATCGGCTTCTGCTGGGTCAGCAAGACCCATCGGGGATGTTTCCACAGCAACGACCATCTGCACCAGAAGGGTGGGTCAGTATACACTGGTGGAGCTGCAGAGCAGCAGCACAGATCTACAGACCAACGATGATGGGCAAGACAAAAGATCAGAGTGGGTTTGACTCCCTTATTTCCAGTTGATTTTGGAACATGAGAATGAGGCACATCGATTTACACAGAAACTATTGGAGCTGACATCTCGACGTGCTCTACACCTCATTTTACAACACAGACTGTGAACTGTCACTGCTGGAGAATCCAAAACACTGATTCTTCCACCAAACACCTTTAGACACATGTGGCATAAGATCTCATTGCCTTTGAGAGAGAGTCCCGGCCCAGTGATGCAAAGTGACAAGAATTCAAAGTCTTTTAACGAGGAATGACGGGACACACGAGCCTTGAACGTCCTTGGGCAAATCTCAACCTTGAGAAAATCTAAAAGGAGTGCAGCCCACCTGTTTGTTCCCTTGTTGGCTTTACCCCCACATCCAATGACAGACTGTACATAAACAAAGGCAGGCCTTGACCTGTCCTGCATACACAAACACCCAACCCTCCCCCTTACCATGGTCATTCTATATGATACTACCATAGACCCTCCCTGCTGTGTGGAGGTCACGGGGTCACAGAGGACACAGGTAGCCTCCAGGCCCTGCGCTCTGTTGTTCGGGTGACCTTTGGGAATAAGAAGTTCAGGCTGACATGAAAGACAATAATCTTTGCTAAGATGCTGTTACTGGGCTGATAGAAAAGATGGGATTCCTCCGTCACAAGTGAAGGACACTATGAAGTCCTCTAAAGCCCACGTAGGCTCACAAAGCAATTATGTTTCCCCATAGGGGCTCTGTATTTATGGAGACAGCTTGTCACTCTATTTCAGGGCCTCATGCAGCTTAGGAGCAACACAAGCCTTAACATACACTGTCACTAGAAATAGAGCACAGAGGAGCAGAGCTGTCCATTGCCCTTCATGTTATCTGCACCCTGATTGCTGCGGTCACAAAAGTTCAATTCCTGACGTGGGTCAGGCACCTGCATCCCACTGTGCCACATCAGTCTTGTCCTTTGCTGAAATGTTTCCAGCAGTGAAACCTGTGAGCCTCGTTTCTGACCGTGAGTCTCCCTCAGTAAATCAGCAGCCATCGCCATTTGACTGTGGCTCCACACCTGAGGGGCCAGTCTTTGTGTAAATGGATAGCTTTTGATCTTCCTCCTCTTACGGACTCTTTGAACATGAAAAAAAAAATCTCCCCGCCTCATATCTGACTTATCTACAGACAGAGTGCTGCACCCCGACTGTCACAGGAGTGACCACAGGGGATTTTCATCAGACCAGACCGCAGCAGGTCTGACGGTGCCACACCTTCTTCATTCACCCAGTGTTTGGTTAAAAAGGACGAGCTGCAGTTTCTGTCTCCAGTGCTGAACTCACTCACACTTGTTCATTATTGTTCATTATTCTGCTGATTGTTAATATAAACCATAACAAAGACCCATGAACTCATAAATCATATGTTTTTTTAAATTTAGTTTTATTTTATTGTGATAATTAAGATTAGATAACCAACGTTGTGCTGACCTTCTGTTGTTTATTTTGTTACATCAAATCATATTCCTATATTTTTTATCCTTTCATATAAAGTGGATTTGTGCAATTTCAAACAACATTTTTTTTTTGTATTTCACTCAATGACTCAAATGTGAAGTGATCCTTCTGTGTACAACAGTTCTGTCTGTTCATCATCAGTGTTATTGAAATTATATAAACTGCTGTGACGTTGATGAAGATGATGATGACGATGATGTTGTAACTTTTCAAAGCACTTTATATTGTTAACTCTTCTTATCTGGTCCAGTCTGTTGTTCTGAAATCATTTCATTGTCGCTGCAGTTTGAAGTCATGCTGCCCTCCAGTGGCAAAGAATGTGAAATGCAGCTGTGTGTGCGTGTGTGTGTTGAACCTTATACTTGAAATCAGTGGCTCTGGCCTTGAGATGACTGCATGTTTGTCTCATCTGGAAACTTCATCAGTTTTGAAAGAGCATATTCAGAAAAAGTAAGTCGTGGTAAAGACACTTTCCAGAGCAGTAGTTTAAGAAGAGCAGTGTTGTGTACTTGTTCTGCATCAGTTCTTTCCTTTGGCTCATTTCAGGCCTTCTTGATTAATATTAACAACAGTGAATGTGACCCTTCTTTGGTACTGCATAGGTCATGTTCCTCTCAAAAGGTTTTTTTTTTCAGATTATATTAACTATTTAATTGATTGTAGTATATTGATGCAAATTCATGTACGAATATTGCAAATATTTTGATTAAACACATGTTTCTAGAACAATATGAATGACCAAAGCTGATTTTTTTATTTTTTATATGTATCTCTTAATGTGGATGATTAGTTTCTTTGCAGATTTTGCAGCAGTGGTTGTGTTTTGTTTTTCCTCATGTTGGGACCATGCGTCCACTCATTTACATTAAAACATCCGGAGGACGAGGAGGCAGAACTGAAATCAGCACAGTCCACTCCACCATGTTTTTGTTTCCTTCTGTCTCCTGTGGGTCCGTGTTGTCTTCTTCATTCTCTGTCTCAAATGTCAGAGACCTGAGAACTTTCCACCCGGACCTCCTCCGCTGCCAGAACTGGGGAACTTGTTGAACCTGAGCCTGGACAACCCCATCAGGGACTTGGAGAAGGTATAAGAAAAAACCCTGATATTAGATGTGATGTTATGTTACTGATACTCTGTCTGCACCACACCACATAGCTATTACACTTTTGGTAAGCGAGCAGCCCCCACAGCGGTTCACAAATTAAATGTTCAGATTATAAAATACTGAAGCAGTCTGTTGGCTCCGGACTACAAGTGACACCGACTGACTGTAAATGACTAGTTATTAATTCAGCTAAATGTTTGGAGGTTCTGTTCCCATTTAATGCAGAGCACGCCAAGTTAAAAAAAAAGTGTGTTGCTAACAGTGCTGTGTTTCCATGTGGCTGTTTGTACAGGCGACTGTGACCCCATCACTCACCTTAGAGTATTTAAACATGATAGACAAGATTTTCAAAATAAAACCTCCTGTTGCTTGTGAAATGAAACACAGATTTATGACAAAGATCTCTCGCTGGTTCTTCCCTCAGCTGAGGAGGTGCCATGGAAACGTCTACAGCCTGTTCACTGGTCCCAAACCAGCAGTGGTTATTAATGGTGTGCAGGCCACAAAGGAGGCCATGATGACTAAAGCTGCTGACCTCAGGACATGTTTGTCAGTGATCTCACCCAGAATGGTAAGATAAAAATGAGGTGTCAAAGGACAGAGTATGAAGACACACACACACACACACACTCACAGTCCAGGCTTCACGTGTCCATATCCATGTCTGTTACAGGAATGGTTCTGGCAGACTGTGGCCCGAGCTGGAAGCAACATCGCTGCTTTGCCCTGATGACTTTAAGGAATTTTGGTCTGGGGAAGCAGTCCATGGAGCAGAGGACTCTGGGAGAGATACAGTACACAATGGAAACACAGGAGAGGAGCATTGGTATGCCGTGTGCGGTATACACTTCGCTGTGACCTCTGACACAGTCGGCAGTATGATGTGTGATATTCTCTTACAGTCGCATGAATTGTCATCGTCACGTCTCCCACAGGTACAAACCTTAGTCCTGGAGTCATGTTTCACAACGCAGCCTCCGACATCATCTGCCAGGTTCTGTTCAGCGCACGCCATGACTACAGCGATGACTTCAGCAAAGCAGTCGTTGAGTGCTTTGAAGAAAACTCCAAGATAGCGAACAGGCCCTGGGCTATGGTGAGTCATAACGTGTGTGTGTGTGTGTGTGTGTACGATGACAAATATCCAACGTTTAGCTCCTGAGAGTGAGACAGACCCTGTGAGATCCACTGATACAGATGTTATTTAAAATGCCTGAAGGGCTGACGCTTGTCCTGCTCCAGAGAACTAGTTCAGTAAAAAAAAAAGCTAAAAACATTATTGAGCTTCTGTAAAATGCTCTGACTCTGTGCTGTATTGATAAAGTGACACACTCTATTTGTAAGGAGGAGAGTGAGGACTCCAAACTCTGATTTCCAGCTCTTTACTTTTAAATGTCATGTTTAGCTTATGTTGGAGTGAGTGAGTGACTCCTGTACTGTCCCTCAGGCTAATTTAAACAGGAACGGACCTCACCTACCAAAAAGCATTCTTTCAAAATGAAAGCCCTTCAACAACATCGAGGTGACGTCTCCCTTTTTTATAACACTTATCACGTGCTGTCCTGACACTGGCTGCCAATAAAGACTCTTTTTCTCCTACAATATTCTCTCCATCTCATCAATATAAAAGTATACATGTTCTTATTTTCTTAGACAAGTAAGAAACTTGTAACTTGTCTGATTACTGAACACAATGGACCAGAGTTTCCAGGGAAACCACAAGACTTTCTGGTCTGTTACCTGAATGAACTGGAACTGGAAACAGAGACTTACATGAATCAGTTCAGAAGGAGACGGATCAGGTCACAAAATGCCTTACATGCAGGTACCATTTACTGCCAGAGCTTCTCTATGGGCAAATGCATGTTTTATAAGAGACACTGTGGAATAGACTGTCAGTCAAATCTGATAACTTTATGATCTGATTTCCTCCTGTTTTGTTTTTAAGAAATGTAAATATTCAGCCTCTTCACAGCAGATTCCTGCATCACAAGTTCAGTGCTCTGATCCTGTAAAGGCTGAATTATAAAGACTTTTTCCTGTGATGAAACACAAGAACATGTCGTCGCATCTGTCTGAATCCAGGCTGTGATCCATGAGGTCCAGAGGATAGCCAACACCGTCCCTCTTAATGTTTTCCGCTGTACAACTAAACACACAGAGCTCATGGGTTATTCCTTACCTCAGGTAAGAAGAGACTAAAAGCTTATACTATCCATTTGTGATGGTGCATGAAGTTGTATTGGCTCTGTCTCTGTGCTCATTCTGTTTTTCCCTTCAGGGTACATCGATCATCCAGAACCTGCACTCTGTGCTGAATGAAGAGGGACAGTGGAAGTTTCCTCATGAATTCAACCCAGAGAACTTCCTGAATGAGCAAAGGGAGTTTGTCAAATCAGAGGCATTTATGCCTTTCTCTGCAGGTATGCACACCTGGAGCACAGATGTCTGTGTGTTTTACTATGTTTTACTTTAAGAGCTGCACATGACTTACCGATGAATGATTCTTCAGGTCCTCATATATGTCTGGGAGAAGGTCTGGCCTGTATAGAGCTCCTTCTCATCATGGTGACTCTCCTGAGGAAGTTCAAGTTCGTCTGGCCTGAGGATGCAGGACGGCTGGACGACACACCGGTTTATGCAGGTGAGTACATTAAAACTTAAACTATAACAAAGTGAGCATGGATTACAAGGCAAGTGAATCTGGTTTTACATATTTTTTCCTTAATCATCAAACAGAACTGCAAAATCTGATCTATGAACCAAATCAAAAAGGTCTAGTTTAGTTGTTTTCTACCTCATGTCAAAAATCTGGGCAATGGCGCCTCACGGTGGTCAAAATGTTGTATTGCATTTGAGCACAGTTTCATTTCCGAACATGAACAGTGTGGCAGAGAACCAGTGCATGTGAAAAACATCTGTATTTAGCTACGGTAGCAGAAGAAAGTCAGGGAACCCTTTGAAATAGTCCAATCTTTGCATTAATTGGTCATAAAATGAAGCCTGACAACAACACATAAACTGCCTTAATTCATCAGATCCATGAAGCCTTCAGTGCAGATGAAAACACAGGCACAAAAATAAAAGCACATAACATTAGAAAAGCATAAAAACAGTTGCACATATCTCCATAAGCGACACGTTTCACCAACAACCACGCCACCATCAAAGTCACTGTCCACTCTGATGTGTGGTGTGAACATGAAGTGAAGCCTCTGACCTGTGTCTGCAGGATTTTATGCACAGTGCCACATGAATAAATGCATAAACATGCCCATGCACAGGTGTTCCTAATACACCACAATGTGCATGGAGTGTTGTGCTGGCTGCTGGTGGTGTGATTTCAGTGAAAGTGTCAGATTTTTATTCACTTTCATACATAAAAATGACACAAAGTTTTGCCTTAAAACAGCCAAGAGCAAGAATAAATAATGCATAAATAAAATAGTGAATTTATAAACCTTAAAAACAAACTATGGTTAAAATGAATGTGCGTGTGTGAGGGGGAATTAGAAGTCTGTGTGCATGAGTGAGTGTTTATCACTGACGCCTGCTCTGCTCAGTATTTATTCATCATCAGAACCATGACATCACTTTGCTTTTCAGAGCTCGGAGCCATTTCTTTGGGCCGAGGTGGGCGACCAAACCCAGAGTGAATCTGGGAAAACACTTGGCGCTTCAGATGAAAGAAGGTTTCCCTTTTGTTGTACATGTCAGTCAGTCAGTGAGGGACGGAGGGAACACAGTGTTCTGCTGCTGTGAGCGAGAGTGGAGGTGGGGGTCCTGGGATTGGAGGAGGCAGCAGGGGTGCACTGTAAGGACTACTAAACCACGGAGCCATTGTTACTGTGCCAATGGGGAGCCGGGCCATTTACGCTGCTATCTTTGTTCCACTCAGTCGTGGTGCTGGAGTGGAGCAAACTGCATCACTGACAGTGGCATTAACTTTGTGTTTAATCTTTAGTCCACTTTTAATTCGGCTTTAACAAACAGAGAGGGCATAAATATGTTTAAAGACAATATACAGCTTCTTAAACTTGTTTTTTTTTAATGTGCAAATCAAACTGTATCAGCATGAGTGACATCCACCTCCCTGAGAAACTATAACAGGACTCAGAAATGCTGAGCTCCTCAATTTTCCAACATCTGGCGTCTCAAATGGCCAGCAGGGAATAATGTGCCTGAGCTGGGGGGTCAGGAGCTTTAACATGAATCTAAATGGGTCACTGCAACCCAAGGTCACTGTCATGCTTTATGCACATAAAAGCCCAACTGTGGAAACTCTGCACTTTTCATTCTGTTGCTCAAATGCAGTCTGGAAAACAAAGAGAGGTGACACCGACCGACCAAAAACCGCATGTAATCACATGTTTAACCTACAATTTCGATGTTTAAGTCCACAGATACTCCGTCCTCTGTGTCTGTATCATCAAACACTGTTATCAATAACTGATAGTGATGTCAGGTTGCTGCTCCTGGCTCCACCACTGAGGCTCTGACACCTGGATGCACAGAGATCAGATCAGGATAGAAGATATACGTATCGATCAAAGGATAGATTTGAATGGTTTCAGAGACTTGCTTCTTACCACACTTGTGATGTTTAAATGTTTGCTGCAGGTCACATGAGCCAGCCCCAACAAGCTCAGATCAGAAACACGTCTTAACTAATAAATCCAGACCATAAACTGAGACCTGACCTGAGCTGTTAGCAGCTAATAGGCAGCTACAGCCACGACCCTGCCCCTGTCTGTGTGAAGCACTTCTTAACGATGCTCTCATACTTTCCCCTGTAAAAAAAAAAAAAAAAAGCACTTAAATGAGCGAAGGAAATGGGCTGTTAATTACAATGTTTATGTTAAAGAGCCAAGCCTGGACATGCTGCGTTTTAAAGCGGCCGGACAGTTGGGCCTGTGGGGGCCAGGTAGCAGTGTGAGAGGCCAGATGCCTGCTGGGAAACATGATGAACAATTCAGTCTACACACAAAGGACTCACTACCTCAAACACTCAATCACCCAGTGGCTTAAATAATATATCATACACCTATAAACTTCTGCATAGACCGTCTTTGTTTTGCGAAGGTGGTGGTGGTGGGGGGGGGCTGATAGCTTTGCAGAATAGATTTGCACCAATGGGTCTCTGATATACTTGAGTCATGATGCGTTCAGCTTGAGCAGGGTGTGCTGCTGTAGGCTTTAGATTTCACTCCTTTTAAAGATGATTTCTTTGATCCATTTTGCATCTTTTTCATAGATGTTTTTGTTTAGAGATGTCACTTTTTGTCACATGAACTCCTGCTTACGAACCTATTTCTTTGAGACTCTTAATGCTTTTCCATCTGTTGCTCTCCGTACAGGTCGACAGCTGTGCAACGAGACCTGGGAAAAACCTTGTACCGTTTTCAACTTCTTCTTTTTAACAGACTTTGGAGACCTGTGGATTCTCCCGTGTCACTGCAGGAATTTTTACATCCTTGAGAGCGAAGATTTCACATGGAGAAGCTGGGTGTGGAGGCGTGTGGAGGCTGTGCAGTGCTGCCGTCACCAGCAGATGGAGCTGCAAATTAATGTCTGACAGTGGGAGCTGCTGTGAAGTTTGGCCTGTCTGGAGTGTTTGGGGGGGTAAACACCAGAAGAAGAAGAAAAAAAACAAGCAGCGAAAATGTGACAAACCACAGACTTATGAAGACCATTTCAGCCTCATGCTGCAAGTTTTTAAAACTTTCCTCCAAACGAAAAAACAAACAAACTCTAAAGCCTGCTCTTCATGACTCTCACACCAACAATCAAACTGTTCAGAACTCGTTCATCTATGTTTTCCACTGACAAACACTGATGTGAGATTTCTGCGGCTCCCAACAGACGCATGTCTCTGCACTTTTGCTGAAAAGAAGCTTTCAGGTTTCACATCTGCAGCCATCTGAGTGCGAAGGAATAAAGAGCGTTGGGAACAAAGAGCAGACACTACAAAGCCCACCGTCACCATTGACCAGCAAATCAAAGGCATTTCTACGCTTGTTTACAGTGTATCATCTTATGCCAGCGCATTGGGTTAATTGGGACCAAACCTGATACATTTGTGGCAAAAAAAAAGCCTCGATTAGGGGCCCTAAGATGTGAGATCATGTGAACAGACCACCTGTGGGGCTTTCATTGCTATTTCAATATCATTCATGTCAAGGCCCCTGCACTCGCTGACACAGCTTGAGCCGAGGAGAGAAGATGTTTCAATTCAGGCTCTGCAAAAAAAAAAAGTCCAAACACAAGACGTGGGGGCTCTGGCAGGTTTCAGCTCTAACAAACCTGAAAAAAGAGAGAGAGAGAGAGGGGGCTTCCAAAAAATGTTCTTTCAGTTGTAGGACGTCCATCAAAGCATCCAAATGGGGACGTTTAGGGGGAACCTTGGCACATCAGACAGACACTCCTAATACACACCACCTTTATTCTAGGCCGTTAAAAAAAAGAAAGATCAAAGTTTCTGCAGATGAAAAGGGCCCCTTCCCTGCATTTATATCCTCCCCCCACCACCACCACCCCATTCACCCACTCCCTCTTTTACTAAATTAAGAAAGCGGGGCTTCGGCAGGCATGTGAAGAGGGCTTTAACAATTATGGAGATGCTCCAACTCAACCCCTGCCTCTAATTACCAGTCTCTGATGGTTAAAAGGGCTTCCTCTCAAAAAGCTGCTATTGCTGCTGCCGTCCTCAACACGG
>OMNW01010077.1:0-14120 GCA_900303245.1 Selene dorsalis | reverse complement strand
GTTTTAATGCACAGAAGTAAAGTTGGAGGAAAAACACAATTAAAATACAGTGGCGAAAAACACACAGAGGGGAAATAGAATGAAACTTGTGCAGGTGATATTACAAACCCAAGGGGCTCATGAAAGAATCCCACTTCAAAACAAAGAGCCAAAATCCACTTTGATCCCTTTCTGTTTATACCCTCACTTAAATTCTACACTGTAATTTGAAGTTTGTTCCTATTAATGATTAAAGCTGTAAAAATTAGAATCTTTTTGATCATTGAGTTACTATAAACAGGCTATCATATGCTATTGTAATGACTAAAAAGTCCTCTTTCATTTAAAAGTCTGTGCCTAGTCTCTCACAAACGTGCTTTGAACCAATTCATTTGAGAATCCAGTATTCCAGAGAAATATCATTAATGTGCAATTCAATGTTTTCAAATGAGTCTCTTAATCCGTAGCTTCTCATTACATTTCCACAAGTGCCACATTGGCAGTCTCACACCTGCAGCATCACTGCCTCTGGACCACACCTCTGATCTGTAAGCAGGTCACAGTCAGATGAGCATTAGCAGTAATAACTGACTAGGCTTTTGGTGGGGCAGAGAGCAGACATCACGTCTGGATCCTTCAGTTTCAAAGGATAAATGAATCAAAAATTGTGTGCGCCTGCACTCTTTCAGATGTGTTGGTGTAAGGCCTTAGGACGTCATTGATCTCAGGTCAGTTATTAACAACACAGAGGCAGAGAAAGATGTTTCTCTCTCCTGATAAATAGTGACTAATAGCCTCAACTTCCTGCGGCAGCAGGGAACACCACTTGATACAAATGTGTCACCAGCTGCTTTAAATACTCCCATCACTGAGCAGCACACTTCACACTGCTGCTATGTAGTGTAGCTACTGGAGAGTGGAAACAGTCAGGCTGACAGTCAGGCTGATACAGACCCACACTCTGCGTCTCAGACAATCATGACTCATTAACATGAACGGAATTTGCTTCTCAGAGGCCTGTGAGTCAAACAGGTCCCACACAAAACAACACTTGATTATTTTTGGCTTCACCGGGCCCACTACATTCCAGTCATGGCTGCTGGGGCAGAGTGATTTCAAAAGCACACATTTGGTGGTTTACTCAAGAAAGTAATTCCAAGTATTTGCTTCATGTGTTATGTTACATATTTATATGATTGATTATTTCATAGCATGGTGAATATGCAGGTCACAACTTGTCCACAACAGCGTTTTGGTCTTGTTGGATTGTGTATTTGATGAGCTTTGAGGGACAGGGGACCTTGTACCATTCACCTCCATTGTGTTCGCTGAGCAGCTCACGTGTCTGCACAGCAGATCTCAAAACAACATGCACCGATAATTAAAGGTAATGAACCTACCCCTATGACTACAGGGATTATGGCAATAGGTGAATTTCCAAAATGTTAAGCTATCCCTTTAAGAAAACTATACAGAGGGTGGATTTTTATATAACTCACTGGTCTAAATTTCATTAAGACTTAAAGTTCTGTATAACTGAGTGTGTGCCACTTTGAGTTACGCATGGGGGAGCATGGGTCTGCACATGTCAGTGTCTCTGCTTTACACATGTCCTTCCTCATTAACCATTTTTGAATAGGCCAAGTTTGGCAAAAGGGCGACATTGGAACAGCCCACATTGAGCCTCAAAACCACTGTTCAGGGGTGACATCATGGAGGTTACATCCATATTTTTGTAGAACTAGAATCATTAGGAATCATATCAAATTATAAGTCGAGGTTGGTTGGTAACTTTATGGGAATTTATTAGCCCATATATGGGGGAACTCGTTTTGGACACTTCAATATAGACTACCATAGTGGCTAACATAATACTTTTATGGTCAGTGTCCAAGAAGAGTGGTAGCTACTGCAGTAAATGTCACATCTAACATATAATTGATTTGCAATGTGTGGCCTGTACAGTCACTAATTTGGATGAAAGGTGTAAAATACTAAAAAAGAGACTTAGCTAATCTTCCTTTTACTTCCAATTTATCAAGGAAATCCCCAAAAGGAAAGAATATCCTGAGGTCAGCGGAGATGAAGTTTAAGGGGCCGTGTCCACCAAATGCGCTTTTTGCGCCCACAGCATCTACTTTTTATACAGATCCTATGAAGTTCAGCGTTCACAGCACTCAGCAGAAAAAATGCTCTCGGCAATGACCATTTTCTGTCGCGGCGCTCAGAGCACTCCAAGTTAAAATCTGTTCAACTTTTAGAACAGCACGGCACTAATCAATGTCACTTTTCAACACAACTAGCGACATGGCTTGGTTTATATGATGCACCCGCACTTGTTTTGAAGGTTAGGCTTATCTCAGGGTCATGTCGAAAGTTGCCATTGCCGCTAATGCTATTGTATATTACACTTCATTGTAGTGTTTACATGAAACAAGGCAGGAACATGGGAGTGTCAGAGGACTCGTTTTGTAACCTGGCCACAGCAGCATTCTGACAAGAGAGAAAGAGAGAGAGAGAGAGAGAGAGAGAGAGCTTTACAAGTAATGTTGAGAGCGCTGTCAGTGGACACGCCACTCATGTGCATGCTGAAATGCAAAGTTTTCTATCCAGTTAGTTAACTTGATCCACAATTTCAACAACAATGCTACAATTCTGTTAAGTGGGAATTATGTTTATGATGTTAACCACAGTTCAGAACGTGTGTGTTCATAATGTATTCAGAAATATAAAACAATTTTAACCAGCAGCAAAATTAAAACTAAAGTGATTAAGATTCATCCTCAGGGGACATGAATCCCTTTACACAGTCTGTGGGAATCCTTCTTGTACAATCTGAGGAGAACTATGCAAGTCTGGTCGCTTCTCTGCTGTTTTGCTAACCCTCCTCCCGGCCATGCACATTTGTTTTCAATGAAGCTGGCAAGAAAGCAACCCACGGAGCGGTGGATAATGTTATTTATCATATATGTACGGGTTACGATGTGTATATATGTGTAGTCTTATCTGTCATAAACAAGATTTTACAGTTTACGGGGCGTGTTTGTGTTGCAGAAATGAGAGCTGGGATACCAGGTTGGAGGCACTGATCTTGCAAGGTTGCAAGGAGCCTCCATTCTCCCTGTAACAAGTTACAAGTCATTTATCTAACCACCATAATTACTCTTAAGCTGTTTAATTAAGGTAAAGATATAACATAGTTAAGGTAAAAATCCTGCATGGTTTCTCTTAAAAGTATTACTGAGATGACATCTGTGTTCTCAGACACTCACCTGGTGCTTAAAGGATCATATACCTGGTATTATAATGAATATTATTACAGGTGACACAACAGTATTTTGCAGACATGCTCTATGCAACACTTAAGCACAGGAACTGAACATTTTGCAGATTTAATATTCCCTCATTATCCTGTTAAATAATTAAAGCACTGGAAGAGTAGGCAGAGTTACACAGACAAAGTATTTGTGCAGCCCAAACTCAACATTTAATTTCAACCATATGATCTTGTTTCACACACTTTTATGTGTTTTGCAAAAATGTGGTTGATTATGTCATTGATAAAATGTATATTTGTATATGTATATTTGCAACAACAGTATATACAGTATACAGTACAGTATATAGCTGCATGTTAGGAGTTTAGCATTTCACACATGCTTCAAACAGAGGTTTATTATATGAGATTTACTCCACCATATAAAATTGGGACTATCTATTGATGTATGTGAACCATCTCCATCAGCAGCTACTGTTAAATGCAATTCTTGCCTTTAACTCTTACCCTAAAAAAACCCTAATTTTAAAAGTAATCCCTAATCCAAAATCCTAATCCCTGACTACCAACTGAATTGGGTGAAACCAGGGCCAGCCAACATGACCTCACTTCCAATAAAAGTCCAAAGCTAAAAATGATATTCAGCAGCAAACAAAACTAGTTCACAAACACACACATACACACACACTCTTTCTCTCTCACTCTCGCCCTCTCTCTCTTTCTCAATCTCTTTTCCAGGCAGGGGATTGGACACACTTCATCCACTGGACAGCATAATCTCATACCCGCTGTCTGCAGCGCTCCAAGAACTTAGTACATGAAAGCACTGGTGTCGTGTGTGCAAGAGCTGTCATGACTGCAGTAGAAGAGGTTAATGAGGACCACCAGCTCCTGCACAGGTAACAGTGACAGAGAGGGAAACATTTCCATATAATGAGCAGTTTGCTGCAGACAAGTGGAGCGCTGAGTGAAAAGAAAACATTGCATCTGCGCTCAGATGCTTACAGACTTTAAACTAAGCCATGGAAAGCAAAGCAGGTGTGTTTAGAACAAAATTGCCTCCACCTCAAACAGGTTTCAGACATTTGGGTGTGAGAGGCTGGGGCAGAGATTAACAGATAAGTAGACAGACAGATATACACAGAGACAGGGAATGTGGGGAAGAAGAGCACATGAAAAGAGAAAAGACTTAAAATTCAATAAGAGGCTTAGTTTTAGTCAAAGGGCTCTTTTTAGTGTCCTTTGCTTCTTTATGAAAGCTGACAGGGCAGATTATCCTGACATCAAGAGGGTCAGAGTGAATGTCATGTCTGTCTTTGAGCACAAAACTCTACAATTCCTCCCATCAATAACATGGTTCACTGTGGTGTAGCTCTCTGCCATACATGAGATGTTACATGACATCTTGGTCCTAGTGAAAATGTGCCCTACTTTTTGTTGCAAGAGGAAAACGAGAATGTGTGTTGTGGAGGTGAAACAGATGCTTTCTTCATAATGAAATATGAACATGACTAAGACTCATGCTAGTGAGGCAGCTAAAAGACAGCTCACATTCACAACACACTCACAGCGAGCATGTTAGCATGCTGATGTTTAGCAGGTAGGCTACTGTGTGACAGTTATGGTGTTTGGCATCTAAGTGCAAAAGCCCTAAAATAAGGAATGATATGCATCCTCAGAACATGTCTGTAATGATTTGAATGGTTTTGAATATCAAAATACCAATACAAATGGAAATGCTTATCTCAGATCTTCACATTCATATTCACTTTGTGTTATGAACCTCTGAACTGTAGCAAAAACAGCAATTAAACTATCTAAAGTCACTGGAAATGCATATAAAGTGGTACATCCTTTCAATACAGTATAATACCAATACACAAACACCAAACTATTGTCACAGCTAAATAAGAGCTAAAGTTGTGTTTTATTCTTAAGTAATCTCTGCCATAAAATACAACCTGTGAATCGCACACATACACCCAACACACAAACAAAGATCAACTGTCTCTGTGAGAGACTGAGATTGGAGGCATTTAGCATGAAAGAATCACAGTGCCTACTTTTCTTACAGTAGCTCTCGTGTCTGTAATGACTCGGGGAAAGGAGCGGGCTGCTCCAAAATGGAGTTCAACATTGATGTGCTCCACTTGCTGAAGCCCGAGGGTAACTACTGGTGATGGAACCACATAAGACTGAAGCTATGTTAAACATAACTTTAAAAATTGTTCTGTGTCAGATCACTGGAAAGTTACTTTTTTGTTTTTGGGGTTTATTTTATTACTGAACACATTATTTAATTATTATGTTAGAATTCACTAATTAGCAGAAAGTGCGAAGTACAGCTTCAGCTGATGGGAATATCCGGTAATTAGTTTTGTGTAGTGTTTTAGTCAAGAAGCATAACATATTTCGGCAAATTGTAACTTTGTGCCTGATATTAAAAAGTTTTGAGATCACCAAAGTTATTACAGCTCATCCTAAGGGGAACATGAATGATTGTCCCACATTTTAGGGTTGTCAAAACATTTCATTAAAAACCAGAAAGGTGTCCCTCATGTGGTACCAAAGGAAACTTTAGGGAATCATCAGATTCATTAGATTCCATTTTATGGTGACTATTACCTGTACAATGGTTTTTCAATTCATCCAACAGATGTTGAGTTATTTCACTCAGTAGGAAAATTGATATGTTGGTACTAGATTTAAAATAAATAAATTAAGTCATAGCATCAAGTAAGCCATCCTCACCCTCTGGAGATTATGAATAGCTTTACAAAATGCCACTGCGATTCCACTAAAAGCCAAAAATGTCAATCTCTTATTGGTACTAGAAGAGTAAGGGACTCACTGAGGTCATTAGGCTTCATCCTCTGGGGACCATGAGTGTCTATATCAAACTCAGTGGAAATCCATCAAGGAGTTTCTGTCTGGACCAAAGTGGCTGACGAGCTCCCAGTGTGAGTAAAGCCTAATATAGAACTCCTAGTATCACACAGGGGGAAAGTTAGAAAACAGTGTGAGAAAAATGGTGTGTCTGTCTCTTTTAACAATAGCACACAGTAGAAGTATGACCTTGCAGCTCGTTTACATTATTATGCATTTTGTGCAATGACCTTGTGGATTTCTCCTGCAGTGGAATTTTCAGCAACTGAATTTCCCATGTCAAGCAAATTAGTAACACTGGCTTGATGCGAGCTGAAGGTCGTGCTCTGTTTCAGAAAACTGACACCTGTATAGTTTGACAAAATTTTGGAGGTCCTCTGGAGAGCCAGCAAACTGGTTTATTTGGAAATGGTGCAACAGGTTTCCGAGTGTGTACACAGCTTTGCCCAGAGTGAGGATGGATATATTAGCAATTGTTTGCATTAGATGTGATGTGATGTATTCAAATGGCACCACCCTGGCAAAGCACTCATGATGTTTTCCTTTCACGTGTTAATGCGCCACTGACCGGAGAATCATTACACATTCACTAAAGCCCTCCATTGCTTTTCCTGTGCTAAAGCTCACAAAAATACATTATGAGCAATTATGATGCACGAGGAGCATTGTGGGGCTGTCAGATAGATATAGCATTCATCTTATGTGATAACGAAATGATGACTTTGTTCCTCCATATTACCAAGGTGACTTGAATAAAGTCCATCAAATAATCCTCTATGGTTCTCTTTGTGTCTCCTGGGGAGCTCAGCCCTGATACTGAGGCCAACTGTGTCGATCAATGGAGTGGCCCAGCATGGCAAGTGCAAGTTCATTAGTGTTTCACAGCAGCAGCCAAGAAAATAAAGTCAGTCATTTCAGAGAAATTT
The DNA here is from genome assembly GCA_900303245.1 of Selene dorsalis. Classification (NCBI taxonomy): domain Eukaryota; kingdom Metazoa; phylum Chordata; class Actinopteri; order Carangiformes; family Carangidae; genus Selene; species Selene dorsalis. The sequence continues at coordinate 7,052 of OMNW01010077.1, read as the reverse complement.
GAAATGATTTTAAGTACAAAGAATGGAGCACAATGGAGCTGGCCAAACAGTTACATAACATGTAGTAAAAGGCATGTTAAGAGGCTATGACAGAGGTTTTCATGTTCTATCTTGGCTTTATCATTTTACTTTCCAGGTTTAAAGTATTAGTGGGGTTTTTTTTACCTCCTGGACAGCCATTAGATTCTATTTATTTCACTGTGATCGAAAAATCTGAGACTTGTAGCGTGCTTGAGATCGATAATTCATCAGAGGGAACATCATACAGAGTGAGCTTTTGTTTTTGTCAAGGTTAACTGTTGATACAGTTTTTTTTTTCAAGCAACATGCACAACCAGCTTATTGCATGATAATGAAAAAACACACACATGACGTTAACTGCACTGGATCATACACGTCAATTAATACTCACTAATACTACAAATGATCCTCCTGATACATAATCAGTTGTACTGTAAGAAATCTGGATAAAGGAGATAATCCATTGAATAAAATCAATCCATATAAAATGACTAACAGGGCCTACTCTTAAATCTTTTAACTCTGCATGGATATGCAAAAGAGGCAATTACATTTCAGGAAATACTGTTTCCTGCGTTACAGCATTTAATAATGTCTAAAGGTTTTTTAGCAGAACATTATGACGTTGACCATTGACAAATGTCATCTCTTCATTTCAACTTTATGGACAATTGAGTTAAGTTTTGTCATGTTTAGTGTATGGATTTGTGAGTGCTAGCCAAAAAAAATGTTTTGTAAAGTCCCTGTGGCTTTGACCTTTGATCCCCAAATTCTAATCAGTTCATTAAATCAAGTAGGTGTCTCTGCCAAATCTAAACATATACTGAGATATCGAGATACCGACATATCACATTCAAAAGATCAAAACTGCATTTTGTGAGGTCAGTAGTACATTGATCTTTGACCTTTGATCACGAAAATGTAACCACTTGAGTCCAGCTTTGAAAAATCCCCTCAAATAGTTTCTGAGATGCCACATCCACAAGGACAGGGCTGTCTGCAAAGGTTAGAGGTCAAATGTAATCCCTCTGTTGTCTGCAAGGAGGCATAAAAAACACAGCCCTCTGTGGGATAGATAAGAGGTAAACATCCACTGAGCTCCCTTAGGATGACAGCAAATAGTGAATGAGTATGTGTAAAGAGGAAATGAGGAATGAACATGTTTTTAGAGCAATGGATCATGTGACCATTAAAATCATGTACGTTAAAAGGATTGGATGTAGTAATAATCCCACAAAGAATTATGACCAGATAAGCTTTATAGCATCTTTTAGCTAATTGTTTTTGATTTCCCATCTCTCCACTTTACTGTTTTGGGTTACACTTATCATCTTCATACTACTGCGTTCAGATACAGCAGGCAGCTGGTTTCAGCGCAAAATCCCTAAAAACCCACGGTACACTATGTGCCCCGCATAAAATAACAGACAAAGTTAGATTCCAGCAGTGAACTAAGTGGAGCATTAAGCAGCTAAAGAGCCAGATATTTCCCCAAGGAGAGACCAAACAGAGAGCAAAAGGAAAGGAAACGTCTGATTTTGATTTGCAACATAGAAACACAACACCAAATGAATGCTGATATTGCTGCGTAACTGCAGGTAGTTTAAACAAGCAACTGCTAACAAGTTCAACAGGAGTGTCACTGTCATGCTCACTTGTTTCTTGTTTCTCAACTTGTTTCTGCTGCCGCAAAATGACCAGAATATATATTAAAAAAATAAACAAATATTACAGGTTTTCTATATAAGGATAGTCATTAACACCTTTAGTTAGGTAATTAGAAACACATACACAAATGTATTCAATATATTTACTTGTAGGGTGATTTCTATATGAAACATGTGGAAGTATGAGTGCTCAAAAATATAAATTGCACTTTGTCAGATCAAACAGCAGAAACAGTCCTTAAGGTTAATGTATCTGCAGTGAGAGGTGACACAGCAAGGACAGATCTTTATACCTGATTTTGAAAGAAGACATGAACAATTACTATTATTACACACAATTTTCTAGTCTTTTATCTTGACAGAGCCAAAAGCCAAAGGAACTAAGACTGAAAAGACCACAATTTGTGTTAACTGATTATTGCTATCAATTTCTGCATCCCCTCCGTGCTCTGGTGTGAGAGACAAATGAGCTCTGCCTGAGAAGACATACTTGAACGGTTATGTTTGCTTTGCGACCTGAAACAGACATTCACCAGTGCTGAATGTCTTTTATGAGGAAAACAATAAAACAATCTGCTTCAGTCTAAGTTCATAGTGATGGCCTAACTTCTAATGAGAAAGAGCTTTAATGTATTCTTTCTATTTGTTGGCCTTCAAAGCACTGCAAAATCTGTGACTCACAGGGATCTGTCTGTTTTTGTGTTCTTTTTACATTCTCTCAACTTTTTCACCATTGAATATCCTCTTGTTGCCTGCTAGAAGACCCATAGAGGCTTCTTTTAGAAATAGTAGTTCACTTGCAAATGGTATTCTGTCGAAGTGGAGTCTCAATTAACAAAAAAGAAAATCAGAGATATTCAAATGGCTTTGTAAGAAATTCACATTAATATTTTACTTCAGTAAATAAAACTACCAAGCGACTGCCAATTGTTTACCACTTTAGTTAGTAGCTATAAAGACACAGAAAAACACTTCTGTGAAAAAAAAGGAGTGACTCAAAGTTAGTTTCTTTTTATTCATTCCCACCCCATATTCTCAGACAGCATTAAATGATTTATTATTACAGTGTGCAGAAGGACTTACTAATGGTAACTTGCCAAAATTAATTTGAATGTTAAGTGTGCCATTAGCTTAGCTTAGCATGAAGGCTGGAAACAGGGAAATGGTCAGCCTGGCTCTGTTCAAAGTAAAAAACGCCAGCACCATAAAGTTCATTGACAAGCTCTGTGTCTTTTGTGCAAATACTGAGGTGTGTATAAACAAGAATCAGGTGAAGTGATGTACCATAACCTCACACAAGGGAACTCCAAAGGAAAGCAAAAGAAATAATCAAGCAGGCACAAGGTTCTACACTTAGAGCTAAGCTACGGCTGCAAGCTGGAGTTTCGTATTTATTGTGTAGACAATGTCCTCACTGAAGTCAAGTTCTGGAAAAGAGAACAAATAGAAAATAGAAGTGGACTTGTACCACTGAAAAATGTTACAATGTCATCAATTAAAGCTCTCGCATTAGCAAACCTAGTTACTTACTCCTGGATGAACGGTATGACAGAATAACACCAACATTCAACTGAATATGTAAATAAACATGTCACCTTTAAAGGAAATTGATTTACATATGCAGCTGGATTTTACCGCATTAAAAAGGAGAAACATATGCTGAAACGGTTTATGAAAAGTGCAGCCAACGTGTTATGCTCATCAGCGCTAGATTAAAATCCAGCGCTCCGTTATTAGCCAGGAGAGACATGAAGTGCATTTTTGCATACATGCGCCATGTCATTCAAAGGCACCAATCATCTTCAAGTGCATTCATTAGCACTGCCATCACAGGGCTCTTTAATGGATTGAATAGCAGTTTTATTTCCTGAGTGGCGCCGATGTTTAGAGAGGCTATACCTTTTCACTGCGCAGATGTTGGTGTCCTGCCGTGTGACAGGCGTTCGGTATTCTAGGTCAGCCCCCCAATGCTCCAGTGTGACTCAAGAATGAAAGGGCATGTACAGGGAAGAAACAAAAATAGCAGCGGGGCCACAGAAGCCCAAAGATTTGACAAAGCCTCGGACATGTGTGTTCCCTGACCTGAATAACCAAGAGAGCCGCAGAGCTCCCGACAAGGTAGAGCCCCAGACACGTTGCAAAATAGCAGAATTTTTCTTTTACATCCACAGACGCTATTCACATGCTGTTCTTACAGTAGGGCCGACAGCAGAGCCGACACAGCGTTTTGCTCACTCATTGATTTACTTACAGACAAAAGGTACTACAGGAAAAACTAATCGACTAACCTCAATTCATTTGTTTTAATAAACCTCTGCAGTGAGAACATGTTTAATGTGCTGAAATGATTGCTAATGTGCTTCAGCCCCCTCACACTCTCGTGAAAAGCGTGGGAGGCTGTTTCATTTCCAAACATCTCTTCTCCAATGCCTGTCCAATTACTCACACTGAGAGGTTTGGTCCAATCGCTGTCTTCACTCCAGGGTTAAATGGAATTAGCAAAAGCCGGGACCTCATCATCATCCCCTCCATTTTGTTTGCACTTTCACATTCACCCCCTGCCAACTTACATCGCCTTTCCATTTTGGAGAGACTTTCAAAGAACAATGGGCACGCAGAACAGTGCGGCCATGATCTGCTTTACTGCGCTCATCAACTTCAATTCAGGCTTTCACAATAAAAGGTGCAGAGGAAGTAATTACTCAGTAAAACACATTTGTCCTGGGGGGGTGGGGGGTGGGGTGTTATCAGCTGAGACAGAAACAAGTGCGCAGAAGTGTTTGGGAGATGCAGGAGCTCTTGAGCAAAATTAGTCATTTTTATGTCCTTTCAAGAGAGATAAAGCCAAGCTTCACATGCTCACAGTCACAGACACACAATCCTGCTTTGTGCCAAAGCCTTCATGTCAAGTAAGGTGAAGCTGAACCTCCTTCCCCTCACTTCCATATGTGGGAGGAAATCATAATGTCATCCCTGACTTGTGATTACTTTGGCATATTGCATGTGAGTGAGCTGGAGGCATTTTTGCTCAGGCATATTAACACCAGTGCCGTGTCAAGGCCTCTCACATCATCTTCCTGGACAATTCAGAGCGTCTCCAGCCTTTTCTCTCATCAGCTGGTTTCAGCAGGTTGATTCAGCGTTTGGTTGGGACGCAAATGATCAAAATAGGCTACATTCGTCCTAAAGCTCAGCAGGCAGCCGGGGAAGGAAGAGGGAGGGGAGGAGAATGAGTCAAACGAGAGATGACAGAGAATTTAAATAGAGAGAAGAAGCAAAGAGGCTGAAAGAAAAAGAAAAGAAGACTGCTGGTTTGGGTGGTGGAAAGGAAGTTAGGGATGTCAGACGGAGAAACTAGGATAGAGAGAGCGAGAGGAAACCAAAGGAATGTGGAGGGAAGAGGGAGAAACAAGGGGCTGGAACTTTTCAATTACAGCACACACAGACAACAAAGACCCAGATTTCAGGAGACTATAACAGTCTGCAGCCCGGAGGGAAAAGCTCATTTAGCCTCCTTCATTTCTCCCATCCTTTCTCCACGCAAATTACAAGTTGGAATATTTAATGCGTTCCTTTTGTTGCACAAGCAAATGCAGTCGTTGCTATCATTACAGATGTCTCGAATGCCGAGCTCAGCTACCTGGGGAGGCAAATCCTCCTGCTGGAAGTGCAGCAAAGAAACTGGCTCTTGCTTTTAATTTCAAAGTGTTTTGGTTGGTCCAGGCGACTGTCAGCAGCACCGGCAGTGACTACAGCTATTTAGACTTTGAAGATGTGGCCCCTCATTACTGAATTGACTCTCTTAATTTGAGCTTGAAAAAGCAAAGAACCACTGCCTGGCATCCTGACGAGCACTTGGCAAATAACATTTAAGCAAAAATAAGGGGGATCAATAAAAGCAGACTATTAATTTATCCCCATCACGGATATCAGACACTCTCCTCGCAGTCCGTTTAACACAGGGAGGCCGTTGTCAATCAGGTTTTCAGTGTGAATGACAAGCATAATGACAAGGACTCTCCTATAGAAGACATAAAGTATAATAACACCAACGTCAAACAAATTCGGGCTCTGGAATTTATCCTTTTATTCTTTGTTGTCATACTCCCTGAAGATCAGACAAAGGAATCTAATAAGAGATTCATCTGCTGTACCTGTCGCACCCCCCCTCCCCGTACACACACACACACACAGATCCATGTCCCTGCCATCCTCTCCGCCATAATTTGAAGGCTCGTGGCAGCTAACTTTCCCCGATCACCATTCAGCTTTCGCATGTCTCTAAGATTTGTCGACTGTGTGTCAAATGGTTGTGATGTTGCTGTAAGGAAGGCAGGGGAGGGGAGGGGAAAATCCAAATGTGCGTTTGCTTCTTGCACCTGTCTCCTCACCCATCACTGTCTGAGATAAAGATGCCATTAGCGACGAGGATCCACATTAAAATGTTCCAGAGTGTACAAAGTTTCTTATTTACAAGTTGCAGGTCAAACATTTCTTTTGCATAATTAGAAATCCAAGCATCCTCTTATGAGAAGAAACTGTGTTGTTCATGCAAATTATGTTGCCTGTGAACTTCAATCACGTCACCCATAGAAACCTGTACTCGCATAATGGCCTGCAATTATTCCCACTGGTATAAACCAGCAGTGTGCATGTCATCATAGGAGGGGTCAATGTGGGCCACTTAGTTGTGCAGGCTGCGGGCTTTGAAGTTGTAGGACAGGACAATAAAAGGAAAAAAAAAACTTGGGAGATTCACTGTGAGATAATTAGCCCATTATTAAGCTCCTTCGACCACTTTTAATGTGCCACTTTCTCAGAGAGGGGAATGCACTGTGATGGAAAATAATGAGCATGAATTATGCGAAGGTGATGCTGAATGATCAACTCAGCCCTGATGCACAATGCTCAACAAAACTTGCATCCACTCAAGCTGTACACACATTACTCTCATCACCATGCACTTGCTCGCCCTCTTGCTATCTCACTTGAAAAAAAAAAAAAAACAGGGGAAGAAAAGCTCAGTGTGTTGCAGCAGGCGCTCATTCATCCACCAGCTCACTCAGCAGAGAGAGAGAGAGAGAGAGAGAGAGAGAGAGAGGAGGGGGGGTAATAACAGCTCACATGCAACATTTATACATTGTTTCTTCTCTTACAACAGCTTCTATAAGGACCGAACCAGTACAGCACAGGGATTTGGACCAGTCCACCTTTTGCATTCGACCTCTGGACATATCTCTGACCGCACGGGCATCCTCAGAATGAGCATCGTCCGTGCGTTCGTGCCGCCGCTGCCTCCGCTGCTGCTGTTTCTGCTGCTGCAACTTGTCACCGAGGAGCGCGTGAATGCGCGGGGTGCTGGAG
>OMNW01010076.1:0-14414 GCA_900303245.1 Selene dorsalis | reverse complement strand
GTACGCACAGAAGGCATACCGTATCCATAGCAACCGGAGACACCAAAACGTGGGGAGGCATGTGTCTGCAGCACATGTAAGAGCTGTGATTGGCTGCTACTCCTGCCTTCTCTACCCGACTGGTGGAACAGCACTGGGAGCTGGAATTTGGCGAGTACGATTACAGGCTGTAGGTGGAGCCAGAGGAGTTGGATTTTGTCCTAAATTACCCATTTCATGTACTACTATCAGAATATAATCACAGTTCAAGGAAATATGACTGAATAATTGTTACCAACTGAACCTTTAACTTTCTATGGGGTAATTTAGATGTTAAACTTTTCAACCCAAATAAAACAAAGGGACTATCTGGAAGAGAGATAGAAAGAGAAAAAAGATTATCTGGGGCTGGAGCAGAAATTGTTTTATCCCAATTGTTAGCATGACAATCTGAAAACAGACAGGATGTTTCCAAGGTCAAGCACATGCTGAAAACACACTATCAAACAAACAAAGAGCCACATTTCTGCAGTCAGACACCAGCAATGACTAAAAGACATTTTGTGGACCACATCAAGGGGGCAGATGAAGCCACAAGGAGGCCTCAGAGCAAAACCTGCTTTGTGCTCATCTCTACACCCACCGACACCACAGACGTGGTAGCTGACGAAGCTATTGTAAACTGCAAATATAGTCTGTGAATTTTTCATGTGCTGAGGATATGCTGAGAATGAGTCTTCATCATATTTTACAAAGGGACCAGTCATTATCACTATGCTGAAACATTACTTGTCCTTGTCCAACTACTGCCATATAGGAGTAAGTTTAGCTACAAAATAGTTAATTCACTAAAATAATAGGTAACTGACACAGTGTCATTCTGTGTTAGAAAGCTTCAACTATATACCTCAATTGTGCAAATTCCCAAACATATTTGCATTTCATCAGTCTGTCATATACCAAATCAGACTAAATGAATCTGGGGCTTTTGGGGCTGTGGCTCTGGTGCAAGTGCCTACTATAATCCAGCCCCATATTCATAATACCATACATTTTTAATACCCGTAGCTTCAATGTACATAAATTCATCTGAAAACAGCACAGGTCCATGTCTTACCAAAACACTGGCTACAAATGTAGCCTCCAGGTGTTTACTGGTAACTGTTATATTTAAATGTATCCCTGAGATGTAAGTCGAACATATTTTGTGACAAGGTAGGTACACAGAGGTTATAAAGCGGATTATAGTGAAACCTACAGTGGGTATACAACTCCACTTTTAAGCCTCTGAAACTGGTACAAGCTTGCCACCCAGTGGATGTCATCGTCACCTACAACGGAACAATCTTCTAAAGTTATCTCTAATTATCATATTAGTGTTATACAGGAGTGCAATACAAAAACATTACGCAGTTAAATTAAAACTAGCACGGTTAAATGGAGTTTTATTAATGCTCATATCGCCGTCATTATATGTGAGGCACAGGTCCAAACACCCGGCAGGTGAACTAAATAAGGCGCTAATTAACGCTGCTACATCAACAGCTGCTCGTGCGCCACAGAGACGGAATAATCATTCCGAAGCGTCTCACATTTGATATCATCACGTTACACCGTTGCCAAAATGTCTAACGATGTAGCAAAAAAGAAGGGGAAAGGTTCGAGTGAGAAAAAGGCGAAAAGAAAAACCAAACGAAGAGAAACTTACGCCATGTACATCTATAAAGTTTTGAAACAGGTGGATGGGAAAAAGGAGAAAAAATGCGCTGAGCTTCGGTTTTCCTAACGTGATGTGCGTTAACTACCCCTTGTCTGTTTTTACAGGTTCATCCGGACACGGGGATTTCCAGCAGGGCCATGAGCGTCATGAACTCCTTTGTGAATGACCTGTTTGAAAGGATTGCCACGGAGGCGTCCCGGCTGGCTCAGTACAATAAGCGCTCCACCATCACCAGCAGGGAGGTGCAAACCGCTGTGAGGCTGCTGCTGCCCGGGGAGCTGGCCAAGCACGCCGTGTCTGAAGGCACCAAGGCTGTCACCAAGTACACCAGCTCCAAGTGAGGAGTTACCCCAAAAAAAAAAAAACTCAAGTTATCACAAAAGGGCTTTCCGTGTATGAATTCTTGAACCTTTGTGATTTCAATAAACGCTCAAAAGCTGACTTTCCTCTTAATTCTTCAATCACATTTCGTTTAGAGAAGGGAAAAGTAGCAAAACGCCAGCATTAGCCACTAGATGGAGTAACTGCACATCTGTTATATTACAGGAACATTGATGTCAACAAAGCTCATTGCACAAGATGATATTCACACAGCGAGCTATCAGCTGCAGACATAACACTAGAACTGGTATTTAAATGAACCGTAGAAAGCTAAAATAACCCACGTGTACAGGACCAGGTATGACCTTCACACCTGTATTCACGTACTCTCTGCAACAATCAGTTATAAAAACTAATTAAGATTTACTTTTCTTTTTCTTTTTTTACTCAGCAAGGATTAACGTTAGAACATGATCCGCTTGAGCTCAATAGTCACGTATTTTATAGCTGATAAGTTAGTAATCTAAAATACATTAAAGGTAATATATATATACACACACATAACTCACGTCAGAGGCTCCTCTTATGGCAATTCAAGAGCGCCTCCACATGTTTCTTTATGAGACACAAGTGAATGGGGTTGCAATGAGAGCACACACCAGCTCTGACAGGTGTGGATTTAACCGGGTGACTATGATGGTGTCAGGGTAACAGTTGGGAAAGAAAACTCAAAGCTTCAGTGCATTATCCTCTGAATAGAGGCTTGAAATGACTCACAAACCGGGTGGTGTAAAAAGTGGTCAAATCATTGACCTTAGTAAATGTACCAGTGCACAGTTTCCAAAAAAGTATCCAAAAGTATCATAAAAATAAATAAATAAATGTAAGTATCTTTTTATTCTCTTAGCTAAAACTCCCCTGTCATTGACATATTATGACAGCATTGGATTATTTGATACTAATGGATTAATGTGCATGTATAAATTTATTGCTGTAGCTGCTGGGCATTAAGCTATTTTAAATACGTCATAGGTTTGGGTATTTTTGTCCAGGTGCTCCCAACCTAAGGAGAAAATTCCCCTCCACAGAGTCATTAAAGGAAAACACACTTCATGTTTCCTTTCCTTTTCCTAGATAACACTACCTACTGGGTTACTGAACGCTTTAGTAAGGTACGAGCAAAAACAGGTAGCAACCGCTCGTCAAGTCATTGCAGTGTCTAATATGTTAGGAGGCTGTTAGATAAATTGGGTAAGGCGCCATAATGTCTCTCTGACACGCCAAGAAGTTTTGCATCAAGGAGAAAAAAATTAAACTAGCTATCCATGTACCTCAAAGTTAAATCTGTGCCAAGTGTGGTACCGGAGATAATGCTAGTTAGCTAGCTTGTGTGCTACTGGTGCTACACAAGCTACTCGTTAAAACCTAGCACGGCTGTCAGGTGTCTTTATCTGTTCGTTGTGTCAAGCCCATCAAACTAGCCACACATACAAAAAAAAACGCCCCAGTTATAGACACTTACCGATATTTCCTGAGTCTCTAACCAGTCGCTTCAGTACGTATAGCCCGCCACAGGTAACAGAAATGTTTACGTGTCCCTGAAGTTACGAGCAAAAACAATGATGGCTACCGGAAATGACATATTTACGTTCCCTGTTCCTGTTTAGCTGTGAAGACTTGTGGGAATTCCTTCTAGAATTGTTATTAAGTACTAACACGAATACGAATTACTTTATTAATCCAAAAGGGAAATTAATAATAATAATAGTAATGAGAATCAAAACCAAAAGAAATACAACAGACTGTGAATCTTTTAATTTTGCTCTGGAAAAAAATCACATGGGCCAACATAATTGCAAATATGCAAATAATCTGTGTGTGACTATTAAATTCTCCTGTTTGTGACTGAACTGACATCAACCAGCTTGTGATAGTTAAGTTTCTAAAAAATGAGAACAGGAGAACATCTATCTACATTTGACTGAACAGACATAAATGGCTGAAAATCACAAAATATAGAAACTGATTTTACCCAGTTGAGCAAGTCTTGGGGGGGATTTTGAAATATCTTCAGGACTAAAGGTTGTAAATCAACCTAGGCTATAGCTTATCAAAGTTAGATTCTTTATGTTTGCAGAAAAAAGAAGAGAATACCTCTGACTCTCACATTACGATTATGTGAGAGGTAGTTGTTTCATGGAATGATTATTATATGTCAAAATATCCAAGTGAACTGTTTTTAAAATATTATTTCTCACCTCTGATGCATCAGTCTCAACCTGACACAATCCATTATTCATTTAACTTTAAAAATTGACATATTTACAAAGTGACTGAAATAATGCAGTCTTGTGTCCTTGTTATGCATTCTAATCAGGCTTTTGGAAGACAGCACTGTCAACTGAATAGTACTTGATTACAGGATAATGACACTAGCGTTTGCACCAGTCCAATCTGCATAAAATGGAGGAACAGATAAAGGTCTCTCTAATTAGGATGGTGTTTACATCAGGCTTTACATACACCTATTAGGCTACCCTTATCAACATCCTACAAAGACAGGCTCACGGTGATAATGCCCTCAGATGTGACTCCCACCACTGACTGTTATTGTTGAGATACCCATTTTAGATGTTTGCCAGTATTCATGGTAATGATATGAAATCTACAGATGTTATTATGAGCGTGATACAGTCTTTGATGGCAGTGACTTTGTTCGTGATTATCATGGCCATTTAGGTTTTGTATCTTGCACCCTTCTCCATATCCCCTCTCATGCCCATGCCTACTGGTAGTCATTGCTGTCTCCTTTAGGCAGGCTGCTATGAACATATTATGGATGGGTGCATTAGTGAGTGATGCAGAACCCAGGCTGGCTTGCCTTGTTTTCGTGTGAGAGTGCATCATTAGAAAATGTTCCACTTGGCAGGGAAGCGCGTATTAACTGCAACCGCAATGAAATGAGGTTGTGATAGATGGTTAAAGTTATACAGGACTATTAGGTTGAAATATGAACCTCTCAATTGTCATGATGAAACAGGGGGCTATTTGCGTGTTGATCAGTGCATTGAGAGACAATTGGAATCTGCAAAGACCGATACAATACATTATAGGTAGTGGGCTCAGAGCTGAAAGAGTACCGAAAAAGTAATCATGCTTCCACAGAATAGTTTGGAGCTACTGTTCAATTCAGACTTTTATAAATTCATTTAGGTTCTCCACCAAGCATCAGCCATTGTGATGAGACCTGGGGAAGATTTGCAAGAACAGGGCACCTTTCTAAGCCATACATGTGGAAATAAACCAGTGCTGATCAGCTTTACTGGCATCAGAATCTTAAAGCAGACTGTGTGTGTCTGTCTTAATGTGTCTGTATGGACCGCAAAGTCAATATGATATTAAGAAAATGTGAATAAGCCTAGATAATCAGAACCAGTACAAATGTGTAATAGATCAACTATCCTCTCTGTAGAAAATTAAGCCAATTAAGTATGCTCGTTATTCTCTTATTATGTTGCCATGGTGATCTCCAAGTCAATCTACCACTAGAATAGAAACTTTAGACTGTTTCTTGTTAACGCCCTGGGTGTATGCTGAAATGTGTAAATTGCATATTAATTGCTCTCCTCACAGCAGAGAATCACCCATAGGCTAGACACAGTCATAAATAAACAGTACATCATTAAAATAAGAAACACCTGATGGCTCTGATGTCATGGTGACGCTCTCTCTAAACTTAGACTTTCTTTGGGTGCTCTGACTCTGTCTTAAACTAACAGCAGATCCAATTGCAAACCCATTAGCATTTAATATTACTGTAATTACTGTGTACATTTCATTATGTTCTCAGTATATTAAATGACTGCTCAGTGTGGAGGGAGGGCTATAGTTTAATCTCTTTCTGTATTACTGTGTGCCACAGTACTCAAAACAGCATTAAGAGGCACATAATCAGAGGGAACTAATTGCCTATGATTGCATAAATGAAGTGCTTCACTCTCATCAGGGCTGTTGCTGATGTCCAGCTTCTTGCCGCCTTGAGAGAGGAAGGCGGTTGACCACAATGCAGAAAACCTTGGAGAGGCAGCTACTAGTGGGTAATGTGAGGAAACCAAAGATTTAATATGTCCACAGGGAGCTGTGAGGGCAGGGGGTGTTACTACTGCTGATGTTTTTTTGTTGTCATCAGAGTTGCCTCTGCTTCACAGAGGAAAAAAAAGAGAGGGAGGGAGAAAAAAGAAACATGAATGCCCACCATTTGAGAAATGAATTTATCGAAGTCGCTGTCTTTTTCCCCATTAGTAAGTGTTTAGTTCAGCGTTTTAAATAATTGCGTTACCAGGAATGATATTTAAAATACATTTGGGAGTCAATGAGGCGGGAAAGTGCCTACATGTTTTGCTGATGACACCCGGGCCATTTGGAAGACATCAAAGTAGAGAGGAGGTAGCCCAGATGCATATTATAAACTCATTATGTATATCATTTAAAAGGATGTACTCCAGCCGCAAAAACAATATTCCTAGTCTCTCTCTGGTAATGTGTGTTTTCAAAGTTGAAACTCTTACTTGCCTTCAGTTTAATGTGGCATCTATTACCAAACTGTAACATAAAATAAATGACCTTGATTTCCATACCAGAACAGTCATTAAGGTATAGATGAGATGCAGCTATGCTTCTGTGTTTTCGAATGGGAAAGAAGGTAAAACCTTCCACATAAATATCATGTATTTCTCCACCTGTGGTGCAGACTTTGTTTTCCGCCGAGCTGGCATGTATCTTGATGGACCCCAACATAGAAGAAGATAAACAGACCTCAAAATATATGTTTTATGAAATTGTATATTCAACACAGCTAATTTGAACAGACTGTCGTATCAAATCAAAGTTAATGAGTCTTCCAGAAACTCAAAGGTAATTCTCAGTTACTATTGCCAACAGTGGAAAACCTATCCTAGGCGTCTATAGATTTGAAAGATGGTTTCTGGTTTTTTACTGGGTAGAAACTCAGCCAGCGTTGGAAAATGGTGATCCATCCGTCAAAAGAGAGGTTTGTCAGATGCCTAGGAAGTAGGCTTAAGAGGCTTAATTACGCACCATCCCTCTACTATCAGAACACTACACGTGGGGCAGAGTGACACAGCGGTTGCCAGTCATTCAGCCTAATGTTCTAAAGCAGGGAGCCGTGTGGATACATAAAATCCATTAAGGCTCTTGAAAAAAAACTGAGCAGAAAAAGACATTTTGCAAACACATACTCACAGGGGCTTACAAATAGGGCAGTCTTATTTGCTCCTCTGGAAAGAAAAGGTCAAGAAAAAAACTGACCTTCAAAGTTGCCTAGATGTTCATTACGTTCATTTTTTTAATTTCAGTTGTGAAAGGACTGCTGGGAAGTGCAAAAGTTTGTTATCATATTACTTGACTCTTTATTCTTGCTCAGCAGATTTAGAGAGGGAAAGATGGATGGACACCCTAAATATATCAGGAATAAGCACTACTTAAAATGTGCAAATGTAATGTTACCTATACTTTTTATGAAAGCAAACCCCAGATACTCTGCTTATTTAGGTTGTGTCCGATAAAATGAGAAGAAAACAGCATGTGCTGTAGTTACAAAACATGAGTTTATTCAACATGTTTGGTACTTGCAGGCCGGCAGACACACTTCATGGCTGTAACTTTGCTGGAGGCAAATAGGAGAAGCTCGAGTGGCTGCATGTGAGACATAAAAATAGCATTACTTGTCACACTCCAGGGAGGGCCTCATACCAAATATCAAAACAACTCTGTGAACCAACCCTGTGAACAGCCGGCAGGCACATAGTGGACATTAGCCAGAGAGAGTGAAACAACAACAGAAACAGGGAGACAGGCCTTTTCAGCCCCTTTGACTCACTTTATCATACAGAACCGTTTTTCTCTGTGTGGGGCAAGCCATTCAGCATGTCACGAGGCAGCTTTGTCTTCACATCCATGGCCTTGCGTTCTCTTGAACTTGACCAGGACATGCTAGAGAGACACAAGTACAAGAGGCAGATGGCCTCCTATCACCTCAGTAGCTATATGCTGAAGAAGGATGCCAGGGACAGGGAACCACTGAGGTCCAGCACGGCCCGTCCAGCAGCCATGTGCCATGATGTGGTTATCCAGAATGCTCTGTATACAGGAAACTTGGAGGCCATGCAGCACCTCTTCCCAAGAGGATCCACAGCAAACCTCATGATTGAGCCACAGGGAGGGGACATGCGCTGGGTCGCCACAGGGGAAGGTAGGAGGCAACATCTATCTTCATTAGGCATTCAATTAGAAATTCATACAATTTGGCACAGCATAGCCAATGGTTTCAATGTGTTTCCTGAAGACTGGCATCCAAAATTAGGAATTTCCCATGTCATTATTTAAACAGAAATGACAGACTGATTCTCCTGACGTGAAAAGCAAGGGAGAAATGGTAAAGTTAAAAAAAAAAACTGCTTTAAAATTTGCATTATTTTAAATGTGCAACAATGAGAAACACAACTGGTCCATCCCACCATCTGGTAGTATTTAAAAACAGAGCGAAGTGATATTTTTAGAAACAGAGCACAAGGCAATATTTATAGAAACCATCATATGTCCATCACATAATCAGACTCTGGAGTCATCTGTTTGTTCAGTGCAACAGGCTATTAATCTGAGGCCTTTTACAGAATACTGAGAGAGAAATTTGCTTTTGTTTTGGGAAAGACCAAAATTTGTGTGTGAAATATATATAGGCCATATATAATATATAGGCTATATATAATATCTTGTTGAGTAACTGAAAAAAATTGTCAAAATTCTGAATAAAAAACCACATAAAATGTTTTTTTCTACAACACTGGATCTGACAAATACTCTCATATTTTTCAATAGAATATGTCACTCGTAAATTCCTTGAAGGCAAAAATCAGGTAAGATATCCATTGACTTCAGTGGATTAGCTGGAACAGTGTATCAGGTGCTAAGTGCCTGACCACCCTTTGGCTCTCGTGCCATTGCTTTTTAAGTTCATCAGGTCATACACAATATCATATAACACCTCCCTGAAATAGCCCTGTCTGAACAAACAACCTGCATAAGCGCTTGATTTGTTCTGAAGCAATCGCATTACCAAAACATTTCAAAAAGAAGCTAAAACAAGGTGGCTCCAATATGGCTTACGTGGGACCTAAGATAAAGTGGCGCAAACCAAAGACTTTTCGCAACGATGTGATCGCCACAGCCAAGGCCACAGGTTGTGTCCTGCAGTTCTGGAACTCTCTGCTTGTTGGAGATGAGCTGACGGTCCTCAGCATTGTGGACGACGAGGAGTATGACTACCTTATTGATGCTATTTATGACACCAGCAACATAGAGGAATGGAGGAACTTCAGATTTAACTACAGATGCCTGAGTAGGTTTTCCACCGTTTTGATTTTTAAAGCTGTGACTGTGTTCGTCAAGGTCATTTGCATCAGGGAGAGTTGTTCACTTTCTGATGAGGTCTTAGCAGAAATAAATTATGATTTATGCACCAATTAAAAGACAAAGAACTCTTGCAACTGTTCCAGATGACATGTTTCCTTGAGCTGACTTTGTCTAAACTGTACTCCCCCGCTGGCAGGACTGTGGTCGCTGACTTATGAACAGGAACTGACCACGCCAATTCACATCACGGCCGGCCGGGGTTTCTCGGACTGCCTGAACCTCCTGCTGCAACGCGGTGCCAACGTGGATCTAGCCCCTGGCGGCGTCACTGCCCTCCACGAGGCCTGTGAAAACTGCCAGCCAGAGTGTACCAAACTGCTGCTGATGCACGGCGCCAACGCCAATGCTGTTTCTGAAGATGGCCTCATGCCTTTGCACGTCTGTACAAGCCCAGATTCCCTTGAGTGAGTAGAGCAGCGGAAAACTGGAAATGGTAGAACAATGACTCTTTTAATCGACAATCCTATTTGTGAATAGACACAAATAGTGTCGTGAGTTTGCTGTGTGTGTTGTCAGAAAAACAATTAGCCAGCAGCTACAGCATGACTGTACGTTTTCAAGAACAGTTTCTATTGGCACAAGTGACAATTATGAGAAAAATATAAGTGCATAAGTGTGTACAACATAGTGTCAATTATACAGCATTTTCCCCCCTAAAACGTTGTAACTTAAGCCAACAGTAGCCCCCACAAGCTACTTGTCAAACCAGACTGTATCTCATGATTATATAGTCAGGCAATATTACTGTATATATTTAATAGTAAGTATGTGTAAGAATGTGTTTTATTGCTAATGCATTTTAGTTTTGTAAGAGGAAACTGTGATATTTAAAGTTAATGAACACTTGTGTGAGCTAACATTAGTCATAAATTCAAGGTTGTCAAACTGTTACATAGCGCCAGTGTTCAACTACCTGCTGCTGTGGACAGTGCATCTGACAGGTGAGCAGAGCAGGTGAAACGCATAAGTGATATAAGTGCTGCATAAGTCAATGTAGTTATAATGCACTCTAAACAAACCTATACAGACCAAAGAGACGTTTTACAGTGTGGAATCACTTCCAACTTAAAAATCAGCTTAAACGAAACTTTGCTCTATTGCAAAACAAGGATCTGTATCTCTGTCTGCAGGTGTGCCAAATATCTCCTTCAGTATGGTGCAGTAATTAATGGTCGCACTCAAGATGAAAATGACACTCCCTTACATGTGGCAGCCAGACATGGCCTCCCAGAGCACATTGAGCTATACCTGAACCATGGAGCTGCTGTGGACCAACCGAACGACGAGGGTCTCTCGCCCCTGAACACTGCTTGTTCTCAGCCCCAGGAGATGCAAGACCTCCAGCGTTACTTCAAAGTGACCCAGATGCTGGTGGCAGCAGGGGCTAATGTCACCACTTCCGACCAGGACAAACACACCCCTTTGCACATGGCCTGTAAGAATGTAAACCCAGACATAGTGGACATGCTCCTGGCTAATGGTGCCTGTGTGAACGACATGGACTACGGTGGTGAAGCTCCCATGCACAACATCCTGAAAGTGGTGTGCTTCAAGATTTCCCATCACCCTGAGAGGATTGTTCGTGCTTTGCTCAACCATGGTTCCATTCGCGTGTGGCCTGGAGCTCTGCCCAAGGTAGGAACACGCTATCGAAAGGTGCTGGAAGAAGAAATGTGTGCACGAGCATGTAATATGGGCTGATGCATTCCAGACTAGTTTGTAAAAGTGAATCATTTTTTACAGTGTGATCCATCAAGGTGGCTCATTTAGCATAATTAGCAAGTACTGCACGTGTTAACACCTTGAGTAAGAGTCTTGAAACACTAAGCCGTTTTTTGCAATGTTCCAGACTTCACAACTTAACATTCAAATCATTCCCATTTCATGACACAACATGAAGTGTTGCACTCTCTGCGGGAAACAGACTACAACTATCAGTGAACCCACGTGCACTAGACAAAATGCATGGTTGCTAATTAGGCAAGTGTTAATAGGAGATTAATTAGCACTAATTGCATAATTTCCAGTTAAACCCCTGGAGGGAAGACCAATCTGTTCATTTCACAAGTGTTTAATTACTTTAGTTCTATGTTCAGTTCTATGGAGTCACAAGCTCGCTCAGGAACTTAAATGATGGCTATATGACTCGTTTTACTTTGCTCTGCATCGTGGTGTTTCTCTTTAGGTTTTGAACCACTGCTGTGAATCTCCGCGCACCATCGAAGTCCTCCTGAACGCCTACAGTCACCTCAAAGTCACAGACACCTGGGTCGAGTCTGTTCCTGCAGAGGCGTTAAAGGCAAGTACTTTAGATTGTTAATTGATGAACAGGATTTTTGTGTCTTTTAAACCAAATATTTTATTAGACTTAGATTTAATGTCTCTTAACGGCTTCCTGCTTCTCTTCTTTTGGGGTCTGACTAAGCCATGCTAATAAATGAATAGGTCATCGATCTGAGAGTTGTTGAGATAAGAGTATAATGTTAATTTACAGAATATTATGAATAAACCAGATTTTTCAGGTTGTGCACTGGAGAGAATTTAACACAAAACCACAGAATCTGATATCAAAAAAGGGATAATGTCCATTAGCCTATGCTAATTTAAGTGTCTTGTTAATTTTTAAGTGTAGTCTGTTTTCAGTGAGATAACTGATCTCAGTGTTTTACCAAATTAACTGATGTCAGTTTGCGTTTTCTCCCAATCAGGAGCACAAACAGTTCTATGAGTCGATCTTCTCCTTGGCACTTACCCCTCGCTCCCTGCAGCACTTGGCACGCTGCAAACTCAGGAGCTTCCTTGAGGGCCGAGTGCACAAGGTTGTCCCTAAACTGGATCTGCCCAACTTCATCAAGAACTACCTGCTCCTTGACTACAGAGGCTACATCCACTGAGAGTGCTTTACACAGCATAGTGTTAGGACTGGATGAAGACTTGTGTGCTGCTAAACGTGAAGAGAATGATACTAGAAATAGTAATATTCTAAAAAACTTTACCAAAGCGAATCACTACCACTGAATATTTTCAAATTATGCCACATGTGCTGTTTGGGAGGAAGAAGCAGCTGCTTGTTTTATGACACATTAACGTCAAGATCAAACTTTCAGCACAGTCACATGTTTGATTTCGCACCACAAGAGGGAGCTATAGCCTTGAGTTGACAAAGTATATTACAACTGTGTGTTTTGTATTTTATTTACTTTCCTTTTTTCTTTTGTTGTTATTTAAACTTTTGCACTTTATAGTATCCAGACAGAAGCTGCTTGGATTTTTATACATAATATTTCCCATAGTTTGATGCTAATGGGCACTGTAATGATGTGTTGTACATTAAATATTACCATCAGATATTTGCATAAATAATTATTATTTCCCAAAATACGATTGTATTTTTTTTATTTTATTTTACAGAATTAGGCTTTATGCAAAATAAAAATATGCTACTATGTGTAATGTGTAATGTCAGCATGTGCTTTTTTTCTTTTAGATTTTCTCTCCTCTCTCAGCTGCTGCTGGTCGTTTTTTATTTTTAAACTGATAATGCAAATCATATATGAAAAACACAAATACAACAGTGCACGCAGGATCCGGGATTACAAAGGCAACTCTTAGGTTTGAAATAATAGATAGACGCGCCGTGTTAAATGACTATACGCTTTGGACAGTTTGCAGTGTTTATTATGAAATATCTGTGACTCCTTTATCTGATATTTGATTAAAAAAACAAACAAGAAACTGTTCCTTACAACCTTTCACAAAAATTAAACAGCCTATAAAACAATAATAGGCAAATAAATTTACTATTACGTCACACCTGCCAGTCTCTCATTAGCCTTGGCATTTACATCAGAGCTGATCTGTTTATGACTTTATGTATGAGCGAAAATCAACGTCAGGCCTGATTTATTTATATGAATTTACCTGAAGAAAAATAACTTCAAGAATCAAAGTATCTGTATTATCAGAAAAGGAAAAAGTCAGAAAATGGCTTCAAATAATAAATCCTCCTTTGGTGTCAACTTCATTTGGCCGTTTAAAGTGTGACTAAAATTCATTTAACAATCAGAGAGGAGAAGTGAACTGCACCATCAGAGGTCCTCTCAGAAAGAAAAGGCAGGGGAGCTCGGGCAAATGGTTTCAATAGATCACAGAGAGGTGCTGCTGAAGTCACTTGCAATTATAAGAATTAGCCTGGCCTGGTCCTCCACTGCTAATCAGAGTCGGTGGTGATATGTTTATGTCCTCATGCAATCAGACGACCAGTTGGAGAGCCCGGGCACCCAGGACTCAATGGGGCTAATCATCATCAGTTCCCATTGCCATTTAAAAGGTGAAATGATCTGCGATTAAACCTCAGCTGAAAGAAAAAAGAGAGAAGTGATTTTTTCTTCTTCTTCTCCACATGCAGTTTTGATCAGGGGATGAATTTATTGCTCTTTTAAGCGCAAATCAAAAACGCATCTGTTATTTAATTGATGGAAAAAAACACACACTGGGATGTCTGAAATGACAGGCGATCTACATAAGAGATATTAAACTTTATTTTTTAAAAAAAATCCACTCCGAGTTCATACAAAGTGGAAATCCTCTCAAATTGACTTTGGCCACTGTGTAGCCGTGTCCACACTGCAGCTGACCTCGCATAAACGCCTTTTATCTGAATCTAATTCCGCACAGTATCTCTCTCCAGGGAACAATTGTTGCAGCACTTATTCTTTTTTTATTCTGGGGCCAAACGTTGTCTTTAACCGCGGAGAAGAGGACAGAGAGCGAGAGAAACATCTGCCTCTCCTCCCTCCTTGACTCTGATGCCCATCGGCCCCAATATTTCCAACAAAAGCCACCGTTGTTTTACGCCGTCCCTTGAATCCCAGAGTAATTACTTATCATCAATCAAAATTAA
>OMNW01010075.1:0-14356 GCA_900303245.1 Selene dorsalis | reverse complement strand
ATTAAGTGATGACAAAAACACAATTGTGCTCTTGTGTTTAAAGACAAGCCATAAAAACGGTGAGTTTAGGGCCAGGTTAATGTGATTTTGTGCAACTGGAATTTAATAGATCCATTTTTTAACTTGACTGCAGAGATGATTAACAAAGAAAATCTGGGATGTCAATATTATTAAGTTTTTATTTTAAGAATTAGATATGAAGCACTTCTTACTTTGTCTTGTTCCTTACTATTGAGCTGAAGACACAATGCTCACCTTTAAAAGAATGAATGTGATACATGCTTACCCTGCATGGTGGTTGACGGAGCCAGCCAATGCATTCCCAGAGCCACAGGGCAGAATGCCGACAGGTATTTTTATTGCTTGTTCCCAATCTGGACGCTCCATCAGCCCATTAATGACCTAAGGGAGAACAACACAGAAAATAAGTTAAGTGTGTGGACACAGTTTAAGATGTACACAAATGTGTCATAAAAATACACAATAAATACATTAACTCTTAGCATTATGCACCTCATGCAGAAGGCCATCTCCAGATACTATGATGATGCCATCCCACTCTGGGAGCGAGATTTCTCTGATAAGCTCCCTTGCATGGTTCTGACGCTCTGAGAGAGAGAAGAAAAAATCCACATAAGTTGAACTCCTGTTACATTGTGCAAATGTAGTATCTACCGCCTATGCCTTTTGTCTTACCTGTTTGTATGAGGTTGTAACTGATGTTGGCCTCTCTGATCATTGGCAGGATGTGGGTTTGACACCATTGCATTGCCTGGCCTCTCCCACTGAAGGGATTGACCAGTAACAGTAGTCGCCTGGGACGAGGTAGCAGACTTCTTGAAAATTCTATGTGAATAAAACAAAGTGGAGCAAGAGTTAGTTAAACTCACAGTTTTTAATCTGGAACAAAGAAAGGAACTAGAGATTCACTGCATTCTCAAAGCCAGCCAACTGGGACGTAAGCTAAGCTGTCATTGCACAGTGTTGCCCAACCCTGGACTTCGAGTGCATTCAACCATTTGAGCCTCTTTTATTTCACCTCACAGGATCTACTTCACACTGCACAAGACTGTCACTCCAGAGAATCTAATAATCATTTAAATTCAGATACATGGTGAAGGACACATGAAGCATTCAGAACATAGGAACTAAATGAAGAAGGCAGTAGAAACAAAACAGCAGTGTGCCGAGGTAAACCATTTATTACTTATCCAGCTGGTGTGCAGAAGCAACACACTTTCAGATAATCCTGGATTATGCAACAAACTACACTAAAGCAAATCAACAGAAAACCCAACTAGACACAGCTCTAATGTCCATAAATACAACAATTCTCAGAATCGAGACAGCAGGTGATATAGACACAGAGCGGTTAGCTAAGAGAGGTGAAACAGAGACATAACAAATGGAGGCTATGTGGATAAAGAAAGTGGAAGAGAAACAAGGGGTCAGACAGGAGCTGGTAAAACTGAAAGAAGAGGGTAAACAATTCTGATGAGGCAGGAACAAAGGAGAGACAAATGAAAATGAAGGTAGATGAGACTGAAGGACACGCAATAGAGATCAAAAATGAGAAAGGAGAAAGGAAAAGGTGGGAAATGCTACTTAAGTGGATTATGCACAAGCAACAGAGGGAAAAAAGCAGGCACACACAAAGTAAAAATAAACACAAGGAGTGCCTTTCTATCTGTCTGCTTATTGAGGCTGGGGGATACAGTGCATGGGAAGGGGTGGCAAGCTGCGGAGGCCACACCCTCTGTGTCTCTACGTTTGACAGTAAATGATACAGACCATGTGTGCAGGACAGATAAGGGCAAAGAAAGACAGGTAAAAGACATTAGACAGAGACACTCAAGGAAACAGTGCAGCTTTGTGAAACAAACAAAGCAAACAAACACACCAAAAAAACTTTAATACTGTGCAAAATAAATCTCACAGCCGCTTATGGTGTATTAGTGTTAATCCCTCTTTGTTTTTTGTGACATAAACCCTAAAATGCTCAACTACTCTTGGTACTGTGTATCCCCTCAGTTACAAAATGTGTGTATTGTAAATACAGATGGGTCTTTGGTCACAGTGACATTAAGCTATACTTAGAATGCATTTACAAAGCAGGCATAAATAAAGGCAGCAAGAAGCAATGATGTGTGGTTTCTTGGGGAAAACAACAGGAATTCAAGACTTGACACAAAGACAAACATAGAGGTCAGCCAAAGACAATGCTATAAACAGTGTTACATTGTTATCTATGGTAAATTATGACTCCTTTTTTTGATACAGCCATTCACTACAACTCTGCACCACTGAGCAAGCAAAAACTGTTAATGGAAACTTGTTAATAAAGAATCGAAATCAATTAGTCAATCTAAATTTAAGTATATCTTTAACTATTTTGATGACTAAACAACTGTTTAATTTCCCAGAAAGAATACCACATGGAATCAAGCTATCACTGATACATTAACAATATATGTCATGATCAACAAAATATTTGATTTGCTCTTGGAAATTGTGATTTTTTTTTTCTAATAATCATTTATTGTAGAGCTAATTTCCTCCCTATTACTGTGTATATTTCAGTCTCTACAAGTTGACATTCATGACAAAACTAGAATTAACTCAAATGGTTGCCTTAAATATCACTCAATGCATTAAATTTAAAAAGTAGAATACAAAAAGTGTGCACTTAACGGGCAAATCAAATCACCAGTATGGTCTTGTTGTTAAGTAAAAACCATGACACAACACCCAAAATGTTGCCTTTAACGAGACACACACTCACCTGTGTCAGCAGTGACGGGCACATCTCTGAGTAGACACTGCACAGCAGCCGACCACCTCTCAGCTTCAGGCCTGCTCTCTGCCAGGTAGGCCCTCACCTGCCTGCGCCGGGACACCCCTTTCCGCCGTTTGCCTGGAGGGTACCAGTACAGCACCAGGAGGGGGGGCGCAGGGGCACGAGGGCAACTGCACCCCACGAGCTCTGATAGAGGGAGCAGCAGACGGGCTTCCTTTCCAGGCCGTGGTGACAGACGCTGGATGTGGATGTGTGTGTGGGTGAGGGTCAAGGCATAGTTGGAGGCTGGAGCCGGAGTGGGAGAGGCAGCGGGGGAGAGTCCGCCAGGACCACCAGGGCTGTTGGGGCAGCTGTTATTGTTGCTGTTACTGCCTGCTCCCCAGCTTGCAAACTGGCCATGAAGGAGGGCTTCTGCTGGAGAAGGTTCTGGAGATCGCATCCTCTCTGCCAAAGTGAGCAATGTTTGTCAGGAAATATTACTTCTTGCGAGTCTTAGGGTTGTATCTTCTCAAGTCAGAGGTGTGAAGAGTGAAACAGGCAGCTCTTCCAGATTTGCAGGGATAATCAACGAGTATCTGTATGTCAGTCTGAGAACTTTATCCCTGAAATCTCCTCAAAATCATTCTTCCTCTTCAGTGCTTGAATTCAAGAAACAATGTCACAAAAAAACTGCCATGAGTTTCGGTTCCCATCTGTCCATTTCAGAAGTATGTCTTCATTTGAAAAGAAAAAAGAATTACTTCCAGTTCAAAGCTTCCTCTGTTTAGCGTATTTATCCAGTGAAGAGGAGAAATGCTTAAGATCAGTCGTAGTCTGTCACAGTTATAAAGCACCCACCACAGCCGTCAGCTTCCACAGCTTACTGCCAGTTGAAAAGTGGATGGGCAATACTTCAACATATTCAAAGACAACAAGACTTCCAAATGTAAATTCCCACTACAAGATCAGTCATTTAAACAAAAGTGTTCTCCAGCAAGATTGCATAAGTAAAAAAATAAGTTTACATCACAACTTAAAGCCACCTATTGTGATAACAATAAAAGGCAGCTGAGCAGCTACTCAACATTAAAAATAAATCTTTAAATAATTACACAAAAGAAAAAACTCTTAGTTGCACTAAAAAACTGATACATTAAGTATGAATAAGACAAACAAACACACCTTCAGACAATGAGGCTACAACAATTAAATTAAATTAATGCACAAGTATAGAGTTGTGTAAGTTATGTTGCATGGTAAGTGCTGGCCAAATGTAATTAATGCCATAAAGATATGATAAGTTAGTTTTTCTCAAGACCTTTGATACCTCTATTGCTATCTTTAATCTCAGTGATATATAGGAGGCAGACGGGAGGAGTGACTAGGCAAGTCCTCCAGACAGTAGTGTGATGCATTTAAGTTTCTTCAAAGCAAATGCTCCTGGCTTTCTTCATTATCTGTTCTGCACAAGAGGGGGGTGAACACAAGGTAAGACAAGTGGAGACTGGACAACGAAAAAAAACAAAAACAGAAACAAAACAAAAGACAAACAAGGAGACAGTTTAAGGTGGGTCCTTGGTTTATGTCATGGTAATGTCTTTGAGTCAAGCCTCACGTTCCCTCCCAGTGGTCTCTGTTCCTGTATGAAGACAATGAAGAACAGTCAAAATCTGAAAATGATATAAAACCAAAATCTAACCTCAAATGACAGTGATCAGTATAGAAGGAAGCACATCAAACTGAATAAACTGAACATTGTTCGCTTCTAATTAACCTGGATTTCACTGTGCAAAGGTGTATCAGATTTTCACAATTTGAGTAGAACAAGCATGGAGTGATTGCCACGATAAGAGGAAGAGATACCAGCTACAGGGTGAAGCAATACGAGATACATCGTGACCCTTGACCTTAGGTGCGTCTTTGCTGAAGCCCATAATGACTCAGAGTCACACATCCTCAACTCCAATGCTGAGACACAACATTATTTTGGATGAAAGGTTGCATGAGAATGACCACAACTGGTTGGTATTTTCATATTCAGGGCTTTTGTCTAACAGGATTTGGGGACACTGTGTCTCTTTCACAATTTGAAACAAGGACTGAGATTTTGCAAGTTGCTGACCTGAGTGGTACTGGATTTTAGAGGTTTTGCAATGCGCATTAGCATGGAACAATCTTACTAAGAAATAAGTTCATAATGAGCCTGATCAAAATATAATAATCACAGGATGTCTGTTAAAACAAGTTGGGATTCATTTTACAAACAGCTTCACATAACGTGGAAAATACTGACTGGTTATACGGTTTCTGGGAAGGTGTATATATAGATATAAATATCGTTGTAAGTATCATTTATTGTAATCATATCATTTTAACGCATATAGATGAAAGGTTACAGTTATGTTAAAACGCAAAGTCAGCAGGACTTAAATGCATCAAAGTACAATCACTCGACTATCACCATGGGACGAAGGTATAACACTAAATTAATAAACCGCTCACATCTTTCTGTCAAGTTTTATAATAGCCAGGAAACATTAGCCAAGCTGTGGTGCAGACAAAATCAATACTTGGCTGATGTCCTGCACTGATAAAAACACACAAAAAGGACCTCACCGATGCCCATTGTTGCACCTTACGTCCTTGAAATACAGGGCGGGTACACCCAGAAATAATAATATCAGCAGGCTAATTCTGTCCCCCCCACACAATGAGGCTGCTGCTGAGTGACACTGGGGTATTTTGGGCAAGTTTTTGTTAACATATACTTTGAACTCAAGAGAACGATTACGCACTTTGCAGTGGTGTTATGGACTCATCTAACAACCCCGGCGATCTGAAGTAACGCTTTGGCCGCTGAACTTTAACCTAATGTTAGCTAGTAGTTACAGGCTGCTAACTTACTTAGCTGTTCTTCAACAGTTATACAGTACGGCTGCAGAACCATTTTATAGACGTTGCGGCACTTTACGTTGTCATAATAAAGCAGGGAAAGTGTGCAATTGTCGAGCAATAACTCTCGTTAACGCTAAATCAAAGAGATATCAAACGCCAGCTAATGTTATGAGTAGTTTAAAGTGCTGCCTGACACAGCGGTGGCAGTTAGCAGGGGCTAGCACTTAGCTAGTTACCGTATAGTTACTAAGCCTAAACCAACTTACTACTAAATAAATAGTATTCATATGAAAAACACGTAATCTCACCACAAATACACTGAAAAGCTCCCACTCGCCCTTTTCACATCCCATTTCTTGTCTGGTTTAACGAAGTACACAAGTTAGCGCAGATAACGTTACATGGCAACGTTAGCTAACGGGCGATATGATATGATTCTATCAAGTAGAAATAATGACGAACACCGAGGGAATGCGATCTATGTGTCAGTACACGGCTAGAAAGAGTCAAGTTGATTAGATTAAAACAAAGCAACAGAGCCCACAATTACCTCATCTTGTCCCCCTGCTCACGACGACAGATAGTCGCTGGCTGTGAATACTGTGGCTCGGTGCAGGAAGTGTCTGGAGACGCAGGAGCAGCAGCTTTGAGCGGCGGAGAGGAAATCCAATGGCGATAAGGAAAACACTGGAACACCCACCGACATTCTCCAATCATTGATAGACCTCCACTTCCTGGCCGAGTCATGTTTTTTTCCAGGCTAACTCATATCAATTCTGATCAAAGGATTTGTTAAGTCACCACTGTTAGACCCTCAGTAAGGTTTGTACATGTGGTAGGAAAAAACAGCTGTGGATGAATTCCGAGATGCGTCAGCCATTCAATAAAACACAAAGGGCAACACATTTTTGTTCAGCCAATCTTTTATTTGAATCAGATTGCATGGAAAACAAAAAGACAGACTAGTTCTTGTAGCCACATCTGGCTCTGCGACCACGAGCTCTCTCGAACTTCCTGCCCTTGGAGCGAACGTAGGGCCTGTGGAGGAGAAAGCAGGTTAGTACAACATGGTTGCACCAAAAACCCAAAATTTATGCATTATTAATTTTCTACCCACCAATGTTGCACCACAAATATCATAGCCAACCCAGTGCGCCTCTCACTTGTGAGTCAAAGGCTACACTCAAAAACACTAAAATATTCCCTTTAAACTGAGATCTACCAAATCATTCAGTTAGTATGTTCTGTACATATTGGGGTGGCTCACTGCTTTTATTTTGGAGCTCCACAACTATAGACTGAGCTCAAAACATATCTGCATCAACTCTTTCTAATAAATGGCAAACTCCACAATGTATAGTGTGATAACAATAAAATAAAGGCTTAGAATAAAACATTTTGATAGTTAGGTGTTTAGATCACGTTTGCTAATCTTAACTACCATAGAAATAAGAGATTGTTTATTGATAATAGTTTTAAGAATTACAAATTTCCTTAGTCTCTCTAAACAGCAGCTCAATTAACCACATGATTGAAGACACTCATGATTAACAAAAACACTGAAGATACCATGTGTTGGTATGAAATGCCAGAATTTAACAGAACATCTTGGGCCAGATTTTTTCCATATTACCAACAGCTAGTACTCAATTTAGCTATTCTTAATTTATTAACTGTTGAGAACAGGTGAGAGCAACAACTTTATTAACAGCAGCACTCCACTCAGATGTGCTAAGGCTTGTGTTATAATGGGCCACTCACAGGAGGCATCACTTAGTGTTATGCCTGTGGTTGCTGTATGAATGCTTCATCAATCAAACCTATAGAAATTTCCACAGACCAGAACACAAGTCTTCTTCACTTAAGACATTCCCTTGCCCCAAACAACTCCTGCTAGTACATAACAAGATCAATACAAAATCGAAGTAGTTAGCTATACCATCTTACCAAAGTAATTCTTCTAAGGGGGAAAAAAGCTGAGTAATCACTCAAGGGATTAATGCATCGTTATCAATGTAACGCAAGAGAGGGTGGAGTTACAGTTAACTTTCTGCTAATTTATCCCCCTTTATTACAAGAAGAGAGCAGCTAGATGAGACAACGCTGCAGAGTATGTAGTGGCATACAACATGTCTAATATGATAATATGCCATCATCTCCTCCCAGGCCAGTCTGGCACCAGACTGATCAAAGTACTGATGCAACAGTATCAATTATTGCAACCAGTGAGGCAGTAATTCTGTGTTTGACAACAGTGCTAACACATCATCTGTACACGTACTTGGTGTGGCTGTGAGGGGTTCCAGGGGCTTTGCCAAAGTGCCTGTACACCTCTCTGCCTTTACGGGGTCCTGGAGAACAAACAAAATGCACAGAGAATGAAATGTTACATTTTCTACACAGCATTCATAGCAGATCATATCACCATTGCTGGTCTGTAAACTGAAAGGTTAAATGAAGCCAGTAATAGGTGAAATGAATTGAGTTACTGTCTAAAAATAACCATCCTAATTAATACTATCATACCATTTAAGATGATTACATAACCACATTGAGGTTTAGTTAAAGAAAAAAATTCACCTCACAACAGAAGTCAACTCATTATTGGCTCAAATTAACAGTGACGCAAACCTTAAGAGTGGCAATGGGTGTCTGAGTTTCATAAGATTTGACCCTAAAATTGAATGCAATCTGACCCATCTATGACCTTTCAACTTCTGTTGTACTTAGCCTCATGACAAAACACATGTCCAGACACAGTATTTAAGGACAAAACTCTAACGTTTTACTTATATATACAAGCATGTTATTAATCTTGACTGTGTCGGCAAGGACAACATCTCTTAACTGCTGATCTTGGTCATGACACAGCACATACCGGATGTCCCATGTTTTGCAAAGATCCAATAATAGGTTGATTAGTTTTGTTTTTGGTAATACTATTACTTTTAACAGATGTCTGCCAAACAAAGCAAAATGTGACTGAGACATGCAGCCTCCTGTACAAATACAGGGAAACAGTACTGAACAAATAAAAAACAAAAGTTGAACACTAACTCTAGCTCACGAATGAAAAATGTGAAAATATTTTGTGACTCAAGGGGGCATTGAAATTTAAAGCCACAAATTAAAGCCATGTTATTATTTATGACATCAAAATAAATAAAGTTTTCTATAGTGTATGAATCTATTTCATTAAGATACAGGGAGAACCTGTCTGATTTTCACTGTTACACAGCACTGTTAAACACCTAAATAATCCACAGTAAATAATACTCATGTGGACTTGGGACATTTCCTGTTGTCACACCTAATCATACCTGAAGACAGCCATGAAAAGTGTCCAGCTACACCATAAACGTTAGCATTTAACATGGATAGTGCTAATGGCAGCGTTGACCATACTCACCTGACAGTATTATAGGACACTTAACTTGCATTTAGCGTCCTCAAACATTGAGACAATTCCCTGTTTACATTAAGTACCTCAATGGCACTGTGTTATAGTTTGAATTCATAGCTACAGGTTTAATTACCTGACAGCAGCACTGTGCCCTGTCCTTTGGGAGAAGCCAAAGCCAGCTGGTCAAAGGTCATCACCTGACCGCCTGCCTTCAGGATTCTGCTGCGGGCACCATCGGTCATCCTCAGAGCGCAGATCTGTGAGGCAACACACAGGATGTGAGAACTTTTTAAGAGATTTCAAAAACATCAAAGTATTAACAAAAAGACTACTTCATACATTTTTTAAAAACACTGTAACCACAGGACTCACCTTCAGCTTGGGGATATCCTGAATCCTGACATCGTCAGTGACAGTTCCCACGACAACAGCAATTTTATTGTCACGGCCGGGCATCTTCATCTTACGGATCTGGCAAAAAGGGAAGCAGAGTCAGTAATGCAACTGATGAAAACTGCTAAAGATGGATAGACAAAAAAATATTTCAATTACATTTAGTTTGATCCATAATTAATTTCTTAACTTTAAATTAAGGAGATTATCCGAATGACTTAGATTTACGAGTGGAGAGGTGATAATTAAAGGAAAATATGAACACATGTTGACATTCAATTCTGCCCACCTTAGTCAATCCCAGATTCATCACAAAACTCAGACCAAAGAGCAGAAACGACTACAGAAAGCCAATCAGGGATCCACCCTTACAATCCCTTTAGTTTGCCTCCCTGGATACCGCAACTAAAGACAACTGCTTCATGATGTGCTAGTCAAATGCTTTTATCCACAATTTACAGCCTTTACATTTCTCAGCATAGACCTTATAGGGTCCACCTGCATGCAGTGACACATGAGGCGAAACTCAGGCCTCCAAGACTGAATGAAGCAACAGCAGACACTAAATCCTACACAACTCATTAACAAAAACAACTGCTCAATCCAATGAACTGAAAGAACGACATCTCTGAAATCAAACCAAATGTAACATAAATTGAGAGTGGCAGACAAATCTGACTACACCTGTCTCTAACAGTGCCACTATATTAAAACGTTCATAGATTCATTAATGGTGGACAGGGTGAGGAGGGGAGGATAAGACTGACCAGACGAGAGACGGAGATGGGAGGCCTGTTGGTCCTGCTCATGAACAGCCTCTTCAGGACAACCTTGTTGAAGGGAGCATTGGAACGGCGGGCCAGGAACCTGTACAACTGTAAAAAGCCAACAGGATGGTTAGAAACGTGTGCTCAGTGATATTGTGCCAAGATGACAGATATTATTACAATTACTACTACTACTACTACTATTAGCACTTCTGCTGGCTGTGGTACATCCAATGAACAAAACATGAGTGGATGACTTACCTTGACCAGGAGCCTCAGATAGATATCCTGGCTCTTTGGCTCTTTCCTGTGCACCTTACGGTCCTTGTTGTGTCTGATGTCAACTCCCTTAAAAATTGATCATAAAACACATTAACGCAATAAAGACGCTTTCATGAACAAGCAGTCCCCCCAAAAGTTGTTAGTGATATTGTAAATTCTTATAACAAGGCTCAACTGTGCTGAGCCCGTTATAACTTTAACCCCAATTCTGACATAATGAAATAAGATCTACACACATTCAGTATGAGCAGAATATAGTTTTAACAACGTGTAGCAGAGGCCGGTTCACACGTTGACACTCGGCTGCTAACTGCTAGCCAACTGCACAGAGTACAAGCCTACAGTTCACAGGGTAGACAGAATTTAACATCTGGAAACACCCGTCGACTTTGAGAGACTAAAGATTACAGTTTTATACAATATCCCGCACTCTGAAACCACTTCGGCGGCTAATTTCTGATCTGCCTCACGACATGAAGCTGGTTTCCATACAGCACCAATGTCGGCAGGAGATGGTAAGCTAATATGTCCTACATAGTCAAACAGCACGAAATCGTGGCTCGATTGTAACGTAAATTATGTTTAGAGACAACGACTGTTGTCTTTGAGAAGATGTGCTGGTTTAATTCAGAGGATGATCGTGGATACTCAAGATATCGTGTTTAAAATTTTCTACTAGCGTTACCTACCATCTTGGACTCAGAGCGAAAAGGGAAAAGGAAGAGCCGAGGTCTCGCGATAAACAATGTTCTGAAATCTCGGTTCCCTGATTGGCTACTGAGCACACGCTTCCTGCGGGCCAGAGACGGGACAAAACAAGTGTGAGGCTTTAGTATGGTGCCTCCAGTGGTGGAAACAACAGGAGAGTATTATTCATCCTTTAATGATCATTTTTATTTGTTGCATGATGTTATACTGTCATTCTGTTTGGGTTCTTTTTATATCAGCAAGTATCATGTATATTTAAGTTATTGGAGCTACTTTCCATATTCATATACACATCTCACATATAAAAGCTTAGACAACCAAGTATTGATACTCAAACTCTATTTGAGTATAGATGTTGTGAAGAGAAACACTCTTTGTAGTGCTGCAGGATTCCCATGTATGTCGTGATGATCTCAGGAAATTCACACAATGATCACTTTATTTTACCAATTAAAACTGTGATTTAATTCAGACATTTATTACCTTATAGATTCTCCTCTTTATTAATTAATTCACCTATTTAAGTTAAAAATAATATTTGCCACATTTGTCCAGAGCCAAAGTACCACATTGCTTAAGGTAAGTTTGACCAATAGACAGGTAGAGCTGTGAAGTGAACAAACACTACAAAGATTTATAGCCTATATTGTAGTAATGACAATAATGACCAGCTGAGCCTTCCCATGGCACATTAAATTGAGATTATTTTCAAACCATCAACGTAATATGTTGTATATGATGTCAAAATAACATTATATGTAGTTAAGTACAAATGGTTTTTCTGCCACATTTTTGAGTACTAAAAACACAAAACTCAGATATGACAAAAAAAAAAGCAGTCGGCATGATTACACAGTTTGAATCTTTGTGAAACACTCAAAAGAAAAAAAGGTAATAAAAAAAATTTAATTTATTGAAGAAATGTATTAGAGCAACCACAAGTGTTACAGAAACATGTGATGGGTTTAATAGCTGTTTTCTTTTCCCTGAGAGAAAAAGATCACACCAGTAACCACATCAGCAGGACTGAATGCAGACAGTTATTGCATCATAACTTACATTTTCATACAGTAGCCTACCACAAACCCACATGAGCTGATTCAGAAAAATGTGACCTTTACATTACAAATCTTCCCCAGTTTCCTCAATAAATCTACTGACTCTGCAACTGAGTTCTGTGTAATGATGTTAACTTACAAAACACTGAGGACTGGGGTTTATTCAAGTTTGTCGCTGCGCTGCTGTCTGAGGTGGCACAGGAAGACTGTGAAAGTCAGTGCGATGCCTCCCAGAAACACTGTCCGTGCCACAGGAGGAACCAGAGCAAAGTTCACTGCCTGAAATGATGGAAATGAAATTGATATCTCTCTCATGTATGGATGCATGTTGGTGACGTGTGCAGTAAATAAAGTAAGTAATGATGATATTATTAAGAATATAACTCACCTGCATTGTCGACCAATACACCACTCCAGCCTAGAGAGATGAACAGAAGATATGTAGACACAACATCTTGGAAACATGGAGCCATCATTCCTATTATATAGTCCAACAAGAACAACCTTGGACTTTGTTGTGTACCTTGTAAGACGTCCAGAATTTCTGTTTCCAGTCTTCAAGTGGGTCCTCTTTGCTTTCTAGTAAACTTAAACCTGAGAGGGCAGAGGTAGCAGTTACACTGATTTACTGAGCCTGTATTGGATCCTTCTTCTTTTTTTTTTTTTGGAAAGATTGGAGGTAACAGTGGAATTAGGCACCTAACATGTTCGACAAGTAAAACTACCACCTTACGCAAATATTTGTCTGCATACGTATATGTTCAAAAAAAAATGTACCAGTAGTTATTAATAACAAATGAAGGATTTAGTCTGAAGTCCTGTCACTGTAATAAACGTACCAATGTAAAAAGCACTGATGGTGAGTGGTGCTGCGACCAACTGATCCACCACAACTTTCCCTGTCACCACCTTCACTCCGCCCCCTGGCATCATCCTCTCCAGCCACCTGAGCCAGTGGTAGTTGAAGTTGGCATGGAAACAGAAACCGACAGTGGCCACTCGAGCCGTCTGACACCAGTTGATGCCAGCTGGAGCATCTGACGCAGCTCCTGTTGCACGTTTCTCACCGAGCACGCTCTGCTGTATCACATCAGCAGAGGCGAACAGAGCTGTGTATCCCAGGACGTTGCTGATGTAGGGGTGAGCCTTGAACACGCCCCAGGCCCGGTTCATGATGGAGGGTCTGACCAGAGAGAAGATTAAAGAGGAATTCAGTCAGAATGAAGCACTGGGTGTCAGTGCATTACAGTGTGACACTTTTTCGTGAAGGTTAAAAATAAATGTTCAAGCAAAACTGATGTTAAAGGAAATTAAACAAAATTGATGGTTTGATCAGTGATGACCAAAGTCACATGACATGAAGAGTCACCAGTGATGCTCTACTGAAATTGACAACTGCAATGTCAAGTCATTGTGCTCATAAATAACAGCCAAACCTAACCTACCTTTCAGCTGCGCTTTTCTGTCCCTTTCCTTACATTTCCAAGACCAAAGAGGCACAGGCAGGTTTCTGATTGGTTCTGTAGAAAAAGGAGGAGGACCTGCGGTGGATCTACAAGCAAAGGAGGTTTTCTCACCGGGTCAAAGTTCTAACACTGTTGCAGGTTGCAGCTGTGATAAGACCTTTATCAGCTCACTGGAGAGGAATCTGAGAAAAAAACACATGTCAGGAGCGATAAAGAAGTGACCACCAAAGCAATAACCTACAGATGCAGGGTGTGTTATTATACCTGCCATATCTTGTTATATAAATAATATAAGTTATATAAGTTACATGGGCCATTCTCCCTAAAGTCTGTTCAGAGGAGTAAATGTTACTTGCCACTGATTTTTCCAGCTGAGTGAAGTGTAGAAGTGGAGCCCAGAATGCAGGGAGTCCACTGTGCAGCTCTCCAGTCAGAAGCACATGTGGTGTCACTATAAATAGAGGCCACTCCTGCAGCAGCACTTCCCTGTTTTGAGTAATGTGCTATACAATGGACAGTAGAAATCTAGATTTTTTTTTTAAATTAGTGTTTGATTTTCTTTTTCTAAGTCATCATTGAGATGTTGAATTTAAGGAGCCAGAAAGGTG
>OMNW01010074.1:22471-35777 GCA_900303245.1 Selene dorsalis | reverse complement strand
CAAAAAGCTTTGATATGACGACATGAAATATTTACGAGAGGAGAAGATGTGCCGACACGTTCACACCTGAGCAGCACTTTGTTGATAAAATATGCATGCGTGGACGATCCCTCATCTTCTGCCCGTGTCTCTTTGTTCCTCCCGGTCACACAGTTTTCACATTTAACACCTTCGGCTCGTCCCGCAGCGTCACACAAAGCCCGCTCCGGCCAAACGACCTACGGGAACATCTCCAGAGGACATTAAACACACCACCGGCAGCCACAGCTTCAGGATATGAGACATTAAAGCAGGCCTGCGCGACATGATGTGCAAGGATACTGTTCAATATTGTGATGACGATACGATAATAAGTAAATATTCAGGTGTGCATATTAACCATACAGTTCCTGTGTCTTTCTGAAAAGGACTCAGTACGCTGCAGTACACACATCAGGCCTGTGGTGGCGCTCTAACACTGCCACACAAATACACCCAAAAAAACGTGAACAAGAGTGAAAAGCCTGCGCTGTAAACAAACTCCAAACATTATAAGTCGACTGAACACAAGAAGTGGTGTCAGAACAAATATGGCGATCGATGCTGCGTAGAAACGTTTCAGGCGTGGTATCATTGCTGTTGTTGTTGTAACGTTACATCTAGCTCTGGTTACAGGTATGAGGTGTATGAGAGTGAAGGCGTGGCACCTCTAAATAAAACTTGCACTGGACAGCCCTTCTTTAAAGGAGACTTCAGTCTAGGGCCCGACCGATTTATCAGCCAATTATAGCTATTAGAGAATAATCGTTAAATCAGCCCAATTTGGCCAATAGACACTTTTGTTAACAATTACGGTATATATTCACTAATAAAGTGCAGGAGATACACTTCACTGTGTTTTTGCACATCATTTTGTACTTGATTTTTTTTAAAGCTATAACATTAAAGGGGCATGTGATGTTATGTTAGAATTGTTCAGATGCTGCTTTGCCCCACATGACAATTTTTGACAATAAAGGCAGAACATTTTACTATGTTTGTAACAAATGTTTGAACTATATTTAAGGGATCAAAAGCAGATATTCATTTTATTTATCTATTTCTTTTTTTTTTTGAAAAACATTAAAATCTATACCAGGATTTTTTATTCCCTAATATCAACATCGGCGCTACTTCAGTGTCTGCTGGATCTCTCAGCACTGGAGTTTGTGGGTTTCGACAGCTCCACAACCAGCGATGTTTACAGCTGCTGACATCCAACAAGTCCGTCCACAGCTGTCCTCGTCCTTCTGCAAGTCACGCTGCATCAAACACCAGCTAAATGCTCCGAAACGCTCAATACCAGCAACTCAGTGCCTGGAGGACACAGTAATATGGCAGAGATGATGCGATTTAGGCAACACTTAAGAGAGGGGGGCAGGGGGGCGGGGGCTTATCTGCCAGAGCACGGTCGATTGGTGGGTTTATCTAATAAACAGGTGGAGCTCTGGACCGTCTTCTCAAAGACGAAGAAGTTCCATCCACCGGCACCACCCATCAAATGTGACAGAAAACTGTTGCCTGAGGTTCATTACATGGCTTTTTACCAGCAGTGATTTACTCTGGTAATCTGGCAGCAGATGTCCTCATGGAAACTTCCTCAGCAGTAGTTTTGTCTCCTTTTTGTCAAACAAAACACTCGATATATATTTAATCAAGTGATTAGTTACTGAACCGGGGATGAATCAATCACACATCAAGCAAGAAGACACAAAGATTCTCCGATTTCAGCTTCTACAACCTCAGATGTTCCTGTCTCACATCTGCGTCTGAGCATCTGGATTTCCTTGAAATGAAGGCCAACACCTGCGTTCTTCATTTTGCATGTTTTCAAGTCATCATTCATGCAAAAAAAAAAAAAAAGAAATCAAAATCAAGAATGCAGCAATGTGATGATTCATGAACAACATCCTCTCAGATGTGACGACTCACTGCGTCTCTCTTTTAAAAGCTGTTTTGGGAGATTTTCTGGATTTAAATGTTCAGATGCTTTAAACGTCTCGGTCTCGACTCGGCACCTCGTGAATCGTCAGCAAAAGTGCGTGAGCTGAGGTGATGAAATGCGGGGATGTGACTGCACTGTAATGAATCTGCAGATCTATTTTCCAAGGTTAAGTCCTTAAAAAATAAAAGAAAACTGACAAATATTCACATTTTGGAGGAGTTTTGTTTTTTTTTTGGCTTTTTTTGGATTTAAAATGAAACATGAAGATTAATTTACGGCGTGTTTTCCCCTCCTTTCTGATTTATAAGCCTCTTTGAAAAGATGCCATCCATTTACTCACCACGCTCTGCAGCACACCACGCTCTTATTTTGTAATGACCACACACACACACACGTACGCAGACAGACCCAAAGCCGTACTCTCTCTAAATGATTGCTACACAAACCAACGGCAGACACTTTCTCACCCTCCGTCTGAACGAGCACCAGTGACAGACACACACTCACACACACACACACACACACTGACACATCCATCACACGATCAGGAGGCCTGTCAATCTCCATCCTGCTATGATCCACCAACAACCCTGTCAGTCCTCTTAGCAAACACAAACGCACACAAACACACACCTGAGTGTTTGATGGCGCCTTGACGTTCAGCCATGACGTTTCAACTTCCTCTCGCCTCTCGTTTCCATCGTTAATAACATCTGCCAGCAGCAGGTTCTGCTCTGATAAACACTCTCGGCTGGAACAGGAGCTCCAATGGGCCTGCAGCTGCCACACTTTTACCTCTGTGTGTGTGTGTGTGTGTGTGTGTCACTGCAGTGGGAGAAAATAAAGGCTTTCATGAATGATGAGGCTGATCAGAGGGAAACGGGACAGTTTGATGTGTCGAGGTTTGACTGCTTTCGGAGATTTCAAAGAGCAGGACTGATGTTCTAGGTTTTAAAAGCTGCAGATTCCTGATTGGTCCGAAGGGATAAACACACTGGAGCCTTTTTTTTTTTTTTTTTTTAATGCTGAATTATTCTGCACGTGCCCCAGAATTTACAGCGTCTATTCTGCATCACCCCTGAGGAGCCTGTGACAGCATTTTCAGCTGCAGGTTACAAGTTTCACTGCAGCTCCACCAAAGTGACGACTTGAAAACAAAAAAACCAAAAAACCAAAAAAACAAAAAACAACCTTCAACTGCATTCAGTCTGGTTTTTACTGCAAAGCAACACAATTAACCAGGTCTGCTGTGACACACTGCAACCACTCAAATGTGTGTGTGTCTACCACGTTATCCACAACGAATGGACATTTGAGGCAACAAGGTGGCTGGCATCCAGCATGTATCTAGGCTTCCTCCCTCACAATGTAGGCCTTCCAAGGCCTGTATGAATAAAATATGCCATCCCCATTATATAAGGCAGAAATATGCCCTGTTCCTGTTTGAGATGTATTGAAATAACAGCAGGGTGGATTGCTGTGATTGAGATTCAATGGCCCATAGAGAGAGAGAGGGAGAGAGAGAGAGAGGGTGAGTGTTTGCTGCATCTGTGTGTAGAAAGAGACAAGAGGAAGGAAGAGGAGGAGGTGAAGGAGGAGGAAGAAAATATTCCCAAGCATCCTCCCCATCCTCAGCTGCTCGGCAGGCCCGAGAACACAGAGGCAGGAGGCAGAGACCGCGGGTATCAGAAGCCAAACTGCCCCTCTATGCTGCCCTGTCACGCAGCGTTGCATCGCAATGCTATTATTAAATCCGATCACACCACGCACACACAC
Source organism: Selene dorsalis (assembly GCA_900303245.1). Lineage (NCBI taxonomy): Eukaryota > Metazoa > Chordata > Actinopteri > Carangiformes > Carangidae > Selene > Selene dorsalis. The sequence goes on along the minus strand of OMNW01010074.1, from coordinate 32,038 downwards.
ATTCACGCACACACACACAGATGTACAGGTATGATTGTGTCAACATCTCAAGGTCAAACAACCGGTTGTTTTTCACACCCAGCACCGGAGAACGGCCCGGTTCGCTGTTTTAGTTCATTATAAACAGCACCGCCGCCGAGACAAAGAGCGGCGGCCGAATCCCGCAGTACGTTCCCGCTCTGCCCTCATCCTCTCCCGGCTACACGGAGCTGTCCGGGCCGGTCCCTGACTGACAAACATCTGGATGGGAGGAGCAGGAGGGGACGAGAGGAAGAGGAGGAGGGGGCCGCAGGAATGAACGGTTAGATTCCGTTAGTAGGTAGGCTCCCGGTGTGGTGATGATGATGGTGGTGGTGGTGATGAGATAACGGGATAACGAGGGAAAAGAAGAGGAGGAGGAGAAGGAGGAGGAGGAGGAGGAGTACTTACCCTCTGACAGCTCCAGCTCCAGCTCCGCCAGCCGGGCTCGGATCTCCAACGGTATCGGCGACGCCTCACGGTCCGCCATTCGGCTTGTACCTTAGAAAACACCTCCCCGGTTCAACTGCCTCCTCCGCCGCCGCCGCTGCTGCTGCTGCTCCTCCTGCCTCCTCCTCCTCCTCCTCCTCCTCCGCCGCTCGGAAAGGGAGAGCTTCTCCTCGGCGGCCCCTCCTCGGCGGAGGCGCGTAAAGACTACGAGGCGTCGAGGGAGAACAAAGAGGATAAATGTGGGGCTCGTTTTAACGGGGACCCGCCATGGCGCCCGGCTCCTCGAATCGGCAAAGACCCCGGTTGCTCGGTCGGTTCTCTACGCTGCCGTTGCCGCGGTGGCTGTGGTGGTAGTGGTGGTGGTGATGATGATGATGATGATGAGGCTCCGAGTCAGCGCCGTTTGCAGCTTCTTGCCGCTGATGTCACGTGACTCTACAGAGGCAGGAGGGAGGGAGGAGGCGGCGCCGCCCATCACCGGCAGGGGGCGCAGCGAGCAACCACACCTACAGAGCACATTCACTGCATATATTTACATCAAGCCCCCATTTTAACTAACGAACCTACGAATATAAATAAATGATCAAATTCCCCTTTTTAACTTAAAGCCTCTTAAATGTATCTTAGGCAATAAAATGAATTAAAAAATAAATCTGGCATTTAATCTATATGTTGTCACTGTCTAAACGTTTTAATTGCATGTACAGAACACTGTTATTTTACTTACATTTAACAAAAATATTTAAAAAGAACTCTAAGTAAATGAAAATATTTTATGATGCTATGGAATATCACTCCAGCGAATAAACTGAATAAACAGGATAATTATTTTTAAAGTGTGTACAGTATAATCAATAGCTCTTACTGGCTCTTTGAGATTATAGAAATTGCTCTTCTTAGTGACACTTTGACTGTAACATGGTAAATGGTAAATGCGTCTCATCCATGGAAACATTCTCCATTACAGGTTTTCCGTTTCAAATTCTGCTCAAAATATTCCAGTTTGTCATTCTGCAGATCAGCCAGTGTTTCTCAATCACTAAATGTTTTCCATATTTGTTTTTTTTTTTTCTAATGTTTCATAAAATTGTATTCCGTTTTCCCGGACTTGAATGAATGTGTTCGTTCTTTTATGTTTTTCCAAAGTACTAAATCTCATGTTCATAAAGCCGCAATAGTCCGAACAAAAACAAAATAACCTCCAGGGCTAGAAGAACCAGGCAGTTACATCTGACAGACAGCAGACAGGCCTACTCAAGAAACCTGCAACATGTTGAAATGAAAAACAAAAACATGTATCTCTTTTTTTCCTGAAACCAAAGTACAGTTGTATTTAATTAAACTTTGGTCAGCTGTGCTCTTCTGTTTTAAGAATTGCCTGTCTTCTCCACTCCTTTTTAATGTGGTCATTCTTTATTCAACAGCTGCATGTGGAAACTAAACCTCAACAGATTAATGCGATTAATATTTAAGGTCAAGCGGCCTTTAATTAAGTCTGAACAAGCCTAATGTGGGAGTGACACATATGTGAGCATCAATTTGTCCCTCTAATATACTGCATTTCATTAGTATTATTCATCCCATTCATTAGGCCTATAGCCTTCCAAGAATCAAATCATCCTCATCGTAAACAAGTGGTGGGGCCATGTAATGGAGTAATGGCTCCTACAATGTGACTCAACTTCCATCTACTGGTCAGAAAGAGGAACCACAACCAAGAGAGTGAAAGTCATCTACTTACCCAGGACAGTGCTGTGAGTGAGTGTCCATGATCACTGTGCTTCAAGAATAATTAGTAATGAAAATATATGCATCAAACATAGAAAAATAAAATGAAAACATTATAAAATCAAAATCAACTGTGGTCTGATGAAGCCAACACTACATTAGCATTATAACATAAAACAATCTAACATCTTTAACTTCAAAGGCACTTCTTTAATATTCATTCAGTATTATGTACATCTGTACAGACAAAGTAACATGTGCCACAACCACGGCTGCTCTTCTTTCATGGCAACTGCTTTACATTTAAAATGTTGTATTTTAAACAAAAGAACACTGGACTCAATAAAATCAAATTCAAGTTCCCAAATACAGTTCAAGTTCTTTGTGCTGAAACAGTGCTTTCTCATGGACACTACCAAACTACCCCACCCAGGCAAAGCATGCTTCCCTTCACGGGACAACCTGTGTCCAAAACACTGGACGTTGTGACAGTGAGGTGCATTGAACAGACTCCTCTGTCAACACAGGTCAAACTCTAACACACGAAAGCACTCTTGTCTAACTTAAATAAAAATATGACAGAAATCAAATTCTAAAATGAAAAAACCAAGTCATGCAGAGATAAAGGATTGATGGCTTTTCAAGTTCAAGTCTGATTCCTTGACTAGCAAGATAAATTAATACAGAGTTGTGACCCTATCATTACAAGCCTCCACATGTCACCAACATCTGAAATGGAAACAAACTGGGTGAATGGCACTAACATTTAAAGAAAAGGCATCATGTGTGCCCACAGGGGCCTCCAGACTAAATCATAACACAGATGTATGGAAATAAAAAAAACAGCGAAACCAGGTCAGGATTGTGGCAGAACATCCTGTACAGAGAGAAATCAACACACACACGCACGACGAGGAAAGAAGTGCCAGTGCCATCAGCGTAACAAGACTAAATCAAAATGGAACCTGGCTCTCAATAAACTGACCTGAAACACAAACCGAGAAATAAAAGTAACGTGAAGCAGCAGATCAACATTTACAGATTTTTTCCAGCTTCCCATCTTAAAAACTGAAAAGTTGGCAAGGCATCCTGAGTGGTTAATGCTCCTGAGCTCACACTGGCCTATGATGTCCTTCACCAGCCAGCAGTAAGACCCCCTCCCCCTCCCCATCACCCCCCAACAGGAGGGGTTCAGTTTCCACCTAAATTCAGTTAATGTAAAGGCCTGTGTTTGTTTCTTACTGTACTATATGCTGCAGTGTGAACGGTACCCCACAAACATGCAGCCAGCTTATACACCAATACAAATCTTACTTGTACGACACACATAAGACCAATATAAAAAAAAAAATAAAAAGGAAAAAAAATCACAGGTGTTTCTTTCAGTTTCATATGATCACCACGGTAACAGAGCTGGGTTCGGAGGTGTGGCCTGGATAGGCTGGGATGTGCTCTGCCTCTGAGGAGGACGATGCTCTCTGGCAGATCTCGGCGTAGCTTGGCTTTTTGGATTCCTGGGCAATCACAGCACAATTTGGGGTCAGTGTCTCATCACACATTTCCTCTCCGGTACATTAATGGTTTTCCAGTGCAGCAGAGCATCACATCACATTGATCTAATGTGCTCCTCAAGTATAACACTCACTGGGGTCAGAGAAAACTTTTGTTAATTACGCATCATTAACTTTCTCTTCACCAAAATGCATCAGCTGACACTAAATAAAAGTTGCACTTAAATTTGGACAAGAATGTTTCCTTCAGTGGTAGTGACTGATGTGGACAGATTGTGTTTACTTAACACAGAAAGAGCAAAAAGACCAAAGAGCTGGTCTGAAGCCTCCGTCTTTCCTTCGATTCAGTTCTATCTATTTCAGATCTGGTGTCCATTTCCACAATGATAGGAGAGGTTCATACTGTCAGAAAATATGCCATTTCTACACAAAAACAACAACAGTTGGGGTTAGCATAAAGTGTGTGAATGTGGAGCTGAATAAATCTTACTGTGACTGGTTCCTGTGTGAGCTGATCAGGTTTGTCCTCACTAGCTGTCTCTGCGCTCTCCTCCACATTCCTGTGGAGACGAGCAGAACAATCTCAATACACACAACTGGTACCATGACAACTGCACAAAATATGAAATAACTTAGAGAGAAAATTATCCATGGAAAAGAAAAATAACTTCAGACACCAGCGTGTCTGATGTAAAGGTGAAGAACCTTGAGGAATGTTTAAAAGTTAAACACATTAAATTAAGCACAACAGCTCAGGCAGAGTCTACCTGCAGAGGTAGACCTGTCTCAGTGATACTCACTGCTCTGAGACGGGCTCAGGCTCTTGTGAAACTGTTGCTGTGGAGGGACAGGGGCTGCTGCTCTTGACTGGACTCTGATGATGAAGACACAATTCACTGTATGTATATGGTTGTTTGTGACTTTCTCCTGTCTGGGTTTATTCTGAATCTGTCACTCTGTTACCTTGTGGAGTATGACACTCAGAAGTATAATGTGTGTGTGTGTGTGTGCATGTGTCAGACAGAGACATGGTTACCTTGACGTTGCCGTTAGCTGCAGGTACGGTTGCTATGGCAGTGTTTGCTGGAGGAAGAGGAGGGAAGCTCGTCAGCCCGAGCTCGAGAGGAGGAGATGGCTGACGAGGAGGTGACTGATTTGGTGGATTCTACACAAACACACACAGTGAATACACAGTCTAGAGATAAATGAACTTTACAAACTATTAATGCTCGGTGGCTACTTACACGACTGTTTGATGATGAATCAGCTCTCCTGGGCCCTCCTCTCCTCTTCTGGTAAGAGTTTGGTCTCCTTCAGTGCAGGGAAACATAGCAGTGAGGCAGAGGGCTGATTTACACTTCTGTATTAAAGCATCACTCAATCACCTGTATTCCACATGCCAGAGCAAATATTCTTCACTTCAGGTTCTAACTCACCCCCTACTCTGCAGCCTCCATGGCTGTAACTAGGGCAACTTGATGATTACGTATAATTCTGACATAAATCCCAAAATTCACCAGCAGTGTCATTTACTGTCTTTATCATCTTACTGTCTTTATGATTTGCTGATCTCACAGTTTCCTTGTAAACTATGAATAATAAATAAATACATGAGGTGCAGTAAAGTGCTGTGTGGCTTGCTGTCAGTGTGCAGGATTTGTTTTGCCCATGTAGCACTGAGTATGACAGTTGCCATAGCTGTCAGTCTGTTTCACTTCATGCTAACAGCTTTTGGTTTGTGAACATGAAGTAGGCCAGAGAGCTACATGTATTATTTATTTGTCTTTTCCATGTGTTATTCAGCTATTATTTATCCAGCCTATATTTAAGGATAATACACCGATCGGACATAACATTATGACCACTGACAGGTGAGGTGAATAACACTGAATAACACTGCATCATGGCACCTGTTAGTGGGTGGAATGTATTAGGCAGCAAAAGTTGATGTGTTAGAAGCAGAAAAATGGACAGTGTAAGGATCTGATCCAGTTTAACAAGGAGGACTGGGTCAGAGATGTGAACACCTGCAGCTCTTGTGGGCTGTTCCTGGTCTGCAGTGGTCAGGATCTATCAAAAGTGCTCCAAGGAAGGAAGAGTGGTGAAGCGGCCACAGGCTCATTGATACACATGGGGAGAGAAGGCTCGCCCGTGTGGTCCCATCCAACAGACCAGATACTGTTGATCAAACTGCTGAAGAAGTTCATGCTGGTTCTGATAGAAAGCTGTCAGATACACAGTGCAGCACAGTTTGTTGTGTATGTGGCAGCAGAAGGGACCAACACAATATTAGGCAGGTGGTCAGAGTGTTATGACTGATCGGTGTATATATCAACTACAATAAAGACGTACTAACAGTCCTTTTTATTTTAATCATGGCAAGTGACTTTTTATAAGTCACAACTACATGACCTATATTAGTTATGCAGGAATGAAAGAGGGGGGCACAGTGGTGCGGCAAGAACATTCTGGGTTTGATTCCCAAGCCTGTCATATCATGTAAAGGTCTGCATGTTCTCCTGGTGTCTGCGTGGGTCTCTCCAGGTTCTCCAGCTTCCTCCCCCAGTCAAAAAAAACATGAACACTAGGCTGAGTGGAGACTGTAGTGAGTGAATGTGAGTGCGTGTATGTTGTTCATCTCTACATGTGGCCCTGTGACAGACAGGCGATCTGTCCAGGGTGTCCCAGTCCCTAATGTCTGAAAATCAAGCAAATGTTTTTACCTTCCCCGGTCAGATGTTGGTGCCATAACTTGCTTGTTGGGCTCTGACTTTCCACCCCTGCCCTGACGCCACAGGTTGCCCCGTGACTGCCCTCGGCCCGGCTTCCCTAGAAAAGCGGAGCGCTCAGTCTGCTCTGATGATTGGGCGGAGTCATTTTGATTGGCCTGCCAACGGTCTCCAGAGTTTGACCATCTCGAGCCTCTCCTGGTGAAACATCGTGTTGACTGGTGTATATTCATGCCAACGTTAACAGCAGACTGACAGCTATACTAATATGATGACGAAATTCTTATCACTGTGACAGAACAGGGAGTGCACTAGTTTCTTTGTAATTATATCTATCTTATAACAGATACAAGACACAATGACAAGTAGCTACCTCAGCCTGTGTGGGTTGTGAGCTTTGACATTGGAGGCTGCTGTGAATCCATTTGTGAACTCACTCATTGATGGAGGCTATGGACAAAAAAGTAGCATGATGAAAACCAGATCACACACACCACAGAGCTACTAGTCACACACTGAGTGTGCCAAAGCCAGCAACAGCACCCACAATTACAAGAAAATGAAAAAAAAAATGTAGCAATGCTGATGCAAAACTAAAGCATGTTGCTGTTGCACATCAGTCCGAGAAGCGTATGTGACATCAAAGGCCTCACCTCACCACATTCCTGGTATCCTGCAGCCCACATCTCACTGGTGAAATCATATAACTGCTGTCCTGACAAGTGGGTGGGGCAGGCCTGCTGGTAGGTAGTCGGGGGAAGGTAGGAGCTGTATTGGTCCACCTGGGTGGGTCTGTAGCCATTTTTAGGAGCGTAGGAATTGACTGCCATGGTTTTTGCCTTTATCCTCACCATCAAGGGCTTTCCCTTAAACACCCGCACCTCTTCTCTGAGGTACTTGTAGGCCTGAAGACACGCACGTATAGGAAAATATCACTTTCTGGATAATTGTGTTTTTTGTGACTGTCGGATGTTTCACTTCAGTGATGATGAGTCAGCTGTATTTTACCTGCTGCGCCTCGGCTTCAGACTTGAACGTGATGAACCAGTTATCGTTGCTCACAAACTCGCAGCTCAGGAACTTGGGCAGATTCTCACCATCAAACAGAGCCTCCACCTCCTGCACCACATCAATATTTAACAAACTAGCATATAAACGTCACATTTAAAAACCTCAGCATTTTAACAGTTTCACTAATATGACACTGGCTAACAGCAGCAGGACAATCATCTAAATCTGTCTTAATAGATTGCCATTGAAAACCCCTGTATGAGAACACAGTGAGAACAAAACTGGCTGTAGGATAAATATTTACATTCTGCTAAGTATTGTGAAAGGCATTAGGTTGTGTTGGTGTAGACTGTGAAGCCTTGCCTCACAAGGGGTGGTGTCGGGGATCTCACGTAGGATGATAACACATCGACTCTGTTTGGGCCGAACCTTCTGTCCACATGGAGCCACCTGGACCAGCGGCAAGGCTAACATTCAATCAGAAAACAGAAGAGTTTCTCAGATGCAACCATAGACTACATCCATTGCTCTCAGATTTACAGTCTGTCTGAAATGAGTCCAACAAGCAAATCTTTGTAAAGAAAGACTAATGAAAAACTATGTTACAATAATATTTGACATATGTAATTTTCTACCCTGAATAAAATGTTAACAGTAAACATCAGCCAGAGGTTGAAACACAGAAATTAACACACACATTTAAGGATGTCAGAGATCAGGTCCAGGTCTGTGCTGAGATTCTTGATCTTGTCGAGGGTGGCCAGAGTTGCGATAGGAATGTACTGGTCACTGTCCATCTGAGATGTGAGGTAAAGGTCGCTGCCCAGGTGCTCCCTGTGGAGGGACAGAGGATCTGATGAGAGGAATCCTCTACTGGGGAACGTGTGGAGGGGTTACCCATGGTTACATAACATTATTGGACAAAACACTGGCAAAACAATAAAAAATACAATGGTGTTAAATTCCTGACGAGACAAACATGTTGTATTTTTAGAGGCATGGTCAGAACTCATCTAAATATTTGATGACATGACTTCTGTCACTGAGAAGTGATGTGTGGTGAGTTGTGACCTGGTCAGGCAGGACTCCAGAACGGTCATCAGCTCTTCTTTGATCTCATCTGAAACCAAAGGATTTCACATCTGAACTCCTACAGTCATGTTTTATTTATTTTTTTAATGTGATTTTAATGTAATGAAATATAAGTACATTCGATATAATATGGAAAAAACATTCATACCTGTGACAGGTGCACTAGGTTCATCCGCAGCCTCGACCAGGCCCATGTTCTCCAGCTGGAACCCTAACTCAGCATAACCTAAAAATAAATAAATAAAAATAAGGCAATGGCATCCAATGTCTTGTTCAAAAATAAATGATACACTCTTCATCACAAAATCTTGGAATGCAGTGAATCATAATTGTGATGAAATCTAACATTTAGGGTCCAGTTTAAGGTAACTCGAGCCTACCATCAGGATTGGTCAGACCGTTGGAGTACTGAGGCCACGGCTGCTCACCCTGAGGGTAGGCGGTGCAAGGGATGTCCAGGTTAAAGCTCTCATTGGTCCATACCTCAGCGTTGGGGTTAAGGCTTGGAGCAGCAATGGGTTCCTGAAATGAAAAGACATAAAAGAGACTCATTTTGAGAGGAGCAGACAACACAGAAATTCAGTGTGAATGGGTTTTTTTTGGACAAATAAAGGCAGAAAAACTCCAGGCAAAAAAAGCATTAGAGAAATAGCCCTGAACTGATTTGCACCACACATACTCCCCTTACTTAAACTTCATAGACAAGTGGTCTATGTACTTGTATTATTTGTTATATAATGTTATTTGTTACATAATTTCTTATCACATTCTTCTAAAACTGAGATACATCATGTATCAAGGACATCTGTGTGAACAATGACCACTAGTTATGCGACATATTTACCACAGAGTATGTGAGACTCTGACTACTTCCATTCCTGTAATAAATGCTCATCCCTGACATGATCACTGTGTGTTCAGATTATAAATAAATGTGTCAACAGTATCATCCACTGAGACACTCCCAAGTCTGCCTTTCCTCCCAGAGCCATTTAAAACATTTTAAATTTGGGGGGGGGGGGGGGGGG
>OMNW01010074.1:0-12507 GCA_900303245.1 Selene dorsalis | reverse complement strand
TCCAGCTCGAGTGAGCAGTTCTGTGTGTCCAGAGGGAAACTGCTGAAGTCCATCGAACAGAGAGCTGTTACAGTGACCCTGAAACACACACACACACAGCTTTCACCACATTTATTCCTGCAGTGCAGATAGAAATTTACCGTGTGCTGCTTAGCCCTTTACTGCTGTTGCCAAGGAAACCTGAGCTCAGTTTTTCAATTTCAGTGTCCTTGTTTGGCCTCATATGTGAATTTCTCATTCATTTCTATTGCCAAAGCCTGTACAGAAGAAGATCAGCACATGAAAGGGTGAAGAAAATGAATGAATCTGCAGTTCCCCTCATCCGTGGCTGTGTTGTCTTTCAACTCAATGATTTTATGCCCCACAACTCTTTGATTCTTTTTCAACGCTCTAATCAACCTTGTTTCCAGCAGCAGGCAGCAGTTACACAAAAGTAACAGAAAAGCTTTATAAAACCTCTGAAAACTTTCTGGCAACACCAAAAGGCAAAGTGAGGAACTTGCAGTTGAGCATGGTGGAGCATTTAGCAGCTAAAGCGTTAGATAATTTCCTCTATGGTTGGTGGAGCCCAAAAACAGAGCTAAAAGAGACAGGATATTGGACATACATTGATCAGCAGGACACACAACTTAACTTTAAATTTATGATTAAGTTGTTCTGAAACTGCTCAGTGTGATATAAGCAAATATTTGCAACAAGTTTGTTACATTAACTTAAAAGCTTAAATGTTGTGTTTACATCTTGTTTGTGCTGCTCCTGGGCAAAATATGATCTATTTCAGGTTTAATGTATGAATAAGAGTTTAATTTAAACAACATAATAAAATATCGTAATATTAGCTGTAATAACAGGTTGATCACATCTGACAGTAGCATGTCCAAGTAGTCAAAGTGGCCTGAATCAGGTAAGGTTTTCACCTTGACCTGTTGTTTCCTCAGCCTGTACCTGACACTGTAGAGGATGTTTCCATCAGGGTACACCCGCAGCATGATGTTCTCCATGGTGGTATCATGGATGAAGGAGCGCTTGGAGTGGACGAAGAAGACGTCAGGAACCCAGATCTTCTTCACCAGTCGAGAGTCGAACGTCCTGCTCTGGTTGTTACGGGATGGAAACGCCAGCCGCTCGTCTTTCCAGTAGTGGCGCAGGTAGAGAGTCATGGTGAAGTCCTACAAGACACAGAGGCAAGAAAATCTTTAACTTTAAGCTTTAACTTTGATATTCCTGGATGTAAATCACGGAACAGGAGCGTTTAAGAATTTACACTACTTTGATTTTTTTGTGTTCTTTTATGTTCTGACAATTTTAGAGTGATTTAAACTGAATTGAATTTAAATGAAATGATTCTAAATAAACAACAGAGGATTTCATCTTGTCTTTTTGAACTTTATGCAAACAAGTTTTCCTGATAAACTGATTCATGTTTGCGAGCTGAGGTGGACAAAATGAGGAGGACAAAAAGCATTGGACATCAAAGTCAGCCATGTTTTGTCATCACTCTTGTTTTGAGAGCTTGAAACATTTCTACTCTAGTGTCAGATGGATGACATGGACATTCCTCTGCAGCAGCCTGAGGAGAAAACTTGTCTAGGAGGAATGGACCGCATGCAGATTGCTACCGTTCCAGTCCAGGCTCCTGGGACAACACCTTCCTCCTCACCATTTATCTCTCTCGGTCGGAGGAACTCGGTGAAGTTCTTGGAAGTGAAGTGGCCGGCTGAGTTGAAAGCAGAGCCACCGAGAGGTCAGAAACCAGATGAAGGGAACGGACAGGAAGAGATTCAGCAGTTTTCCTAACTCTGATTTTTTTCACCATTATCTTTTCAAACCCTCTGAACTTTAGATTTTTTTCCAGATTCTGTTAAATAATTAGTTATAAATGGAGAAGAACTCCCACAAGTGCAGATTCTCATATTTCTGAAGTCTTCACACAAGCTGAGCTATACTGTCTCTCTGTCTTTGTTTGTCAGAGCATATCTGGAATATATCTAATTGTATACATGCAGCCACTAATTGACAATTAATCAGTATTTAATCATTTAAAGTTATTTATTCAATTCACCGTCTGTTTTTATTCCTCATAAGACAAGAAAGTTGTTAAACTGTCGTAACACTATACTCTATTGTGTTCATAAAGCAAAAATGTGAAAATGACACCTGGAAGGTTAAACTGTGCAGATATGAATAAACATGTATGCCATGTTTTTTTTACACATAGGTTAATGTACAGTAGACTTGCCCCCAACATCATTCATTTTCATAAAAACGGAAGCTTTAACCTGTTGGATTTTCTGGCCTCAAAGAGGAACTATCCAAGACTGGTCTCTTTTCCTCTGTTTTGCTAGCCCTCCTCTGGGCCATGTGCATTTGTTTTTGATGAAGCTGGCGAAAAACGCAATCCATGGAGTGGTGGATTACATTATATAACATATATGATGTTACAACGTGTATATTTGTACAGTCTTATCTGTCATAAACAAGAGATTATGGGTTACGGGGTGTGTTTGTGTCGCGGCGCGCAGAGACGAGAGCTGGGACACCAGGTCGGTGGCCAAGTGCTGCACTGATTGCAAGGTTGGTTTTCAGCCAAGAGACACCAGGTGGAAGACAGAGAGCCTCCATTCTACCTGTAACACGTTACAAGTCATGTATTTAACTATCACAATTACTCTGAAGCTGTTTAATGAAGGTACAAATGTGGCATAGCTATGGTAAAAATCCTGCATAGTTCCTCTTTAAAGAGACACTGTACACTTAAGTGAGCAGCACAGATCAGTGTCCACGCCACATTAACCAGTGGACAGGAGGTGACTCAAGTCATTCTTGTTTTACCAGTTGTCTGAGATTGGATGAGCTGAGAATGAAGTCTGAGGTTCAGCGCTTTCTCACCATGTTGACCTCCGAGATGCTGTCGATGCTTTCTACCTGCACATCGATGCCTACAGGGATGGCTGCACCTGAAACAACAACAAAGGAGAGGTTCAAACTCATAAATCACTGAAGCCTGCATAAAAGCACTCAGTCAGAATGCTTCCACCTGAGGTCAAACCTCTGAGGCGCAAATACTACAATTTACCCTGTGCTACATTTGCATTTTTGACATTTTGCATCTTGTTTTTCAGGATCATGAAACTACAAATGACTACTTCCTACTGCTACTCACTACAAGACAGTGTACTGAATCCTGCTTCCATAAGAAAAGCATCAGTCTCAGTTTAAATATTGTTTCACTTGAAAATATCTAAATATCTAAAAGTCAACATCGGTATGTCAAATATCATTTGACCTGTGTTGACCTTCAAATCTAAAACACAGGTCATAACACCAGAAAAGGAAACTCACAGCTTGTCACTCCCCCTCTTTGCTGTGAACAAACATGACCTGATAGGGTTTGGAGAAGGAGATTTTCCAGTGCGTTTGTCCATACTGTGACCAGCTGTGACAACGTCTGGTGGTCCTGTTCTTTGCTAAAATTCCACTCTGCTAATTTTAGGACACTTTCACCACAGCAGCCAAGAGACTAAAATACTCATTCCTGACTCAACCACTATCATTAGCAGTGATTTTACTGTTGTCTTTCAGTCAATGACCTTGTTGGAACATTTGCAGCACATTTGCAGGAGGGTTGAACTTTAACAATGAGGGGAATGCAAAGGAGAAATGACTGTGACCGACAACTGATAAACCAGGCCTCCGGAGCAGGCCTGTCCCCTCTGAACCTAATGCAGTATGACTGGTTTATGTTACATCTACATAATACTTGCTATTTCAACAGTATTAATAAGTATTCACAGTGACTACATTCTAAAATATTCTCATTTAATAATGAAGGAGCAGTTCAGAAATCTAAAAAACTATCATTCTTCAACCAAATACAGTCCAGTGCACTTCATATTCAAAGTACACAACAAACTGTGATGCACTGTCTATTCTGACAGCTTTCTATCAGAACCAGCATGAACTTCTTCAGCAGTTTGAGCAACAGTAGCTGGTCTGTTGGATGGGACCACAGGTCCAGCCTTCTCTCCCCATGTGTATCAATGAGCCTGTGGCCAGTTCACCACTCTTCCTTGCTTTGACCACTTTTGATAGATCCTGACCACTGCAGACCAGGAACAGCCCACAAGAGCTACAGGTTTTCAGATGCTCTGACCCAGTCGTCAAACGGGATCAAATCCTTCCATCCTTACACTTACACTGCTTGATCGGCGTATTTTACAATAAGCATAGTATTGGCTCAAGCCTCCCGTTCTGCACAGCTAAGTGATTAGGCCAATGGATGTATGGATAATAAGCATATTAACAACAAGCACTAACAAAATGAAAATAGTGACATGTATTATTACATATCATTATAAATCATCACCACAGACAGTATCACCACCAACAAGTTACAAACTCACTGCCTGCAAACAGAGCTGTGAATTACACTGATGACAAAACATTCTAAAACAACACAGAAGATATAAATATCTTGAAACATGATAATCTGAGCATGGTATTCCAATAAGCAAATTTAGGTTTAATGTTGCAATACTTGTACTTTAGTTACTGGTTACTTTTTGCATAAAACAAACAATATGATAAGTTTATAGGACATGATGCAGTATTACACCATGTACGTGATGTATCCAGTACATAAAACCGATTACACTACACTATTACAATGCTTTTACATGTACATGCAATATAATCTAGCAGTCTGAGAAGCATTACTCTGCAGAATGAGTGATTTTACTGAAGTAATATACTGAACTGACATTACTATGAGTACTACTACTTTTCCAGCCCCCTGTTATTTGTGTCCAACCTCCTTATTTCACCACATTTTATTTTACTCCACTCACTTAGTGCTGCAATTTATCTCTTCAAGGGAAAGGCCCCAAATTATTTGTCAGACTAAAGTCTCTTTATAGTTATGCTTTGTACTTTGGTAACTCTGCTGGATTGATTAATTTAGATACAAACAGTGCGTCTGTGGACACTATTTTTAGTTTTTGTTATTTTATTTCAATAAGCACAAGATCGTGTAAATGCCTTTTGACCTAAAAAGCTCCTAAACCATGCCTGTTGGTTTAGCAACCATACACACACACACACTCTTGTCTGGGTTTGATTGTGACCTGCGTCTGGATGTGGTTTACCAGGTTACATTCCTGGTTTCACCCTCAAGGACAGAAAGAAAAAAAAACACATGCACTCAAAAGTGTCAGTGTGTGTTGTTTGTGTGAGCTTAGATGTAAAGTGTGTTACTTCCACTTGAATGTTAGCAGCTCGATAAACACTTTATTTAATGAAGTTCATTCAGCCAGGACTATAAAGCTCCTGCGGCTCAGCTTTGTCTCCGTCTGACTTGTAAAAACCAGCAGCAGCAGCGCTACAGACTCAACATTTAGCGTAACCCCAGCAACAAGAGTTGCTGGTGGGAAAAACATGAAACAGAAGGTCAATTCCCTCTCCCTTGCTCTTCTCTTTACTGCTTTCCTTTTCCCAGGTCACACCCAGTTAAAGCATGAGGCTGGCATTTTATAGACACACACGTACAGATGAGGTCAAGTTCAGCTCTCTAGGTTTATATGACAAGCAGATTCACTTTCAGTGGAAAGGCTTTGTATTTAAAGGTCCCATTGTTTACAGGTAGATGTTCATATGTAGTGTGATGATAAAGCAGCTCTAGGTTCTATATTAATACTGTGGAAGTATCAAAGCCTCAGTCCACAGAGAAATGCACACAGCCTGAATTTACAATCTGAGCCTTAAAACCAGCTGTCAGGACTTCCTGTAACTTTGTGATGTCACAACATAGCAGTCAGTAGCTGTGTCTCAATTTGAATACTTCCATGAGTACACTGTCATGTACACTATGTACTTAGTGCTGTCTCAAATCGAATACTGTCGTTGTGCACTAACCAGAGCTAATGATGGCAATGGTTGCCAATGTCTTATTCTTTTTTGGACCGCTATTGTCGCCCGTCAACACATCTACCTATCTTGTTTTGTCTTTAATATCAATCAGCAATAATGAACGCCTTCCTTGTACTTTTTTTTGTCTGTGTGGGCCACCTGTTTAATGCAAGGTGGAGATTACGCCGCCGCTGCATCAGCTGGCTCTTCTTACTGGTGGAAAACACTGACCTATCGGTACGTTGATTTACATTGTATTATATTCCGCTACGTAGCCAAGATCCACACTCAACTTTTTTAACTGTTGTGCACCATCCAGGCACTTACAGTACACTGCATTTTGACATACTTATAAGTGTGAACGCACTTACATACTCATAGTTCATAACAATAAAAATACCACTATCAACAGGAGAAAGAAATGGGTTGGTGTGATTGTACCTCCTGCTGACAGTCAGATACAACTTCATTTGTCTGATGCTGTGTCCAATTTTTAAAGACGTGAGGACAGCGAAGGTCACAACAGTCGCCATTGCCAGCTGGTCTTTATACCAAACCTGGATTTACAACAGGAATGCCTCCAGCCAATCAGCATCAAGACTGGTTACCTGAAACTGAGGTTGGCCAAGGTCACACAGGAAGAGCTGAAGCCAAAATATACCAGTTTTGGCAGGTCACCAGCCGAATACTGAGACACAGTGAATGCTCTCAGCCATGCCAAATGCCCCGCCCACCTAGATACACCTTTCAACTTGGAGGACTTGGTTTTCTCTTTTTATTATTTACCTTTAACTTTTCTTGGATCACTCAGGAAATAGTTATCACATCAGATAAGTGGCTCAGTGCGGTGTGGTGTGGTGTGGTGTGGTGCAGGCAGAAGCTCTCCCTCCTGAGGCAACTCAGGCAACTGCCACCATGCCAACAGTGCTTTTGTACAGTTCATATTACAAGATCTTATTAAACATTCTTACTAATTTTACTAATTTTCCTCCACTGCTAGCATACCTGAAGAGCCTATAACTGAAGAGGGACACATCATCCAATTGCATATATGTGACTAATGAAGCTTAGCGAAAGTACAGTCAGGAGGACTATCTGTTTGAGCATGCCCACCAATCAATTTTTCCTGCTATGCTTACGCTCCACCCCTCATCATCTGTTTAATCCTATCACAATCTGCCACTTTCTCTCTTTCACCAATCAGTCGTTAGCTGTCAGATTTAAAAGTGCTCTCTCTCTCTCTCTCTCTCTGCTGTTACCCAGCTGTCATTTCAGCCAGAGAAGTTTAGCACAGCCCACCTCCACCCCTTCACCACCTCGTTCAAGATATGAACCAAACCCTAACCCTTCATCTGAACTGTCAATCAGAGGCCACAGCAGAACGCATCATATTCCTTACCACCACCAGTGTCTAGGCCCAGGGGAAGTCTTATTTAGATGCAAGCTTCACATCCCTCAGTGGGTTTACTAAGCCGATCTACTTCCTGTGGGATTTAAGTGCCAAAGATAATTTTTGCGCACAGTATATGTCATCTCATTTCACAACCTGTCATTGTTTTATTCTTATCAGTCTGTCCAGACTGAAATGAGAATCAACCTTTACAACCAATCCTACAGCTTTTCTCTTTCCTGTGCCATAAAAAAAACTAAATCAAAAGCAGCATCTGAATAACCTACAGTTGTCTCTACATCACCAGCTTTAAGGCTAAAACTTGTTTCACTTTCTGGTTCGACCCAGTTTGATCTTCTATCTTCAATAAGCAACACAAACTCTACTGTATGTGGGCCCAACAATTGATATGATGGTTGAATGCTTCTTTTCCTCACCAGCTGTACACAGGTTGGTGAGTCACTATATTTTTTGTTCTGCTACGTCTGCGGGATTAATCTGCACAACAAGCCTCAGATCTTTCCACAGTGTAGAGACATCAGTCCCAGGTGGACCCTCTTTTCATTCACTCTTTCGCAAACCAGGGAGTAAGAAGTTTGAGTCTTCCTGCTCAGCCTGCATCAGGTGGTTATAGAGTTTCTGCAGCGTTAGGCAGTGTCAGTGGGTCAGGGTTTTTCAAAGTTAAAGTGAGGACATGTATTTTGCATTTTCAGAATGTGCTTTGAGTGGTAAACAGAGTAAAAGCAGTGTAAATCCATTGTCTGAATTCCCATGTGTTGCACATTTTGTCCAAGAGACAAAATCCTGCCCCAGACTTTTATTTGGGTAAATCTACAACATCCCAGTTAGTGAGATGCACCAGACTTTCCTTAATCTTGCAACGCTAAATTCATGTTGTTGTTGTTGCTTTGGTTTTGTGCAAAAATATTTGTGTGCTCAGCATTTTACAATCAGTCATTTAATCCCAGAACACAACCATGCAGATGGATCAATTCATGCAGTCCTAAGCAGCATAATGCTGCTTTGAGGTCGCAGGATCATTTCTGTGCTGCCTCCATCACCACACAGAGTGTTGTGATTTCACTCTCCATCGCAACCAGCTGAAGGAGGGAAGAGGTGAGAGGTGAGTGGGATTAAGAGGTCATTCTCTGGGTACCTTTTAGACAACATCAACGTCAGCCTGCCACACCATCCATATGACTCAGCCCAGCCATGCATAATGGCAGCTCGACCCGAAACACTGTAATGTAATGAAAGCTCGCCTTTGGCAGAGGACTGAAACACTCACAGCCTTTAACCTTTAAAGGACCACACCAGTGGTTTTTGGTCTGGAATTCCACTCCAAATAGCACACATTTTACATCACAGCTAACCATTTTGGAAACAATATATTTAAGACTCTGAGAATGAGATGGAGACTGTGCACATTTATAACATAAACCTATGCTGCATAAAACCTGTGATAAAACCTGTGCTGCATTGCCTTACCAGGCAAGGACGTGTTTTTAAAGCTTCTCCCATCTCACCAGGCACCAGACATCAGTGTTACACCACACAGATGTTTGACTCCAGCAACTCTAATATGAATAAAATGAAATAAAATAATACGCTCAAAAAATTCTCTCAGAATATTCTACAACATGAAACACCTCTGTAAATACCTCAGTCCTGATTTCACTATGTTGCTTAAAAAGGATGGCAAAGACAGACCTTAAAGGTCATCACAGTGAACATGAAACCAGATCTACTCACCAGTCTGAGGTGACCAGTCTAATCAAGCTGAAGTTCAGTGGTAGTGACAGTAAAGTAATGTGACCTTGGTGTTGTTGTTTTATGGGCTTATATAAAGTGGTTTCATTGATGAACACGATCCTGCTGAACAAAACCAGGTTAATGAACTGTTTTTTTTGTCATAGTTTAGTTTAATCCAAAAGCCAATAGAACATATAGAGGGAACCAGTGTGATGACAACTTCCAGGTGGACCAACTGTAATACATCATCCTTACATCCCTCCATTAGACATCATACTGAGATTGAATTTTGGTCACCTGGGGTCAGTACCACATTTAACCAAACATCAACATCTAACACTGGTGGTGCAGCTCGCTGCCTACTGGGACATTACAGACGCTATGTGTGAGATTTCTCTGCTGCTGACCATGGTGTCTTACTGGTAGCAGTGATGGTCATTTAACAAAAGCTTCAGCCATTGTTGTATTTTCAAGAAAGGAGGTTAGAATATCAATTCTATTGTGGTGCTGCAGTGACTTGCTATTTGAAACTGATGAAACTGGGGCAGGTGCTCAGTGGTCAGCAAGCTTACTTCAGGGATAGTGATATAGTTTTTGGAGCTGGTTATGTTATGTTATGTTATGTTATGTTATGTTATGTTATGTTATGTTATGTTATGTTATGTTATGTTATGTTATGTTATGTTATGTTATGTTATGTTATGTTATGTTATGTTATGTTATGTTATGTTATGTTAAGAAAAGAAGCAGAAGAAAATAAATAAAGCAAGAGGGCTTTTCTACCCAACAGACACCTATTGTGAATAAAGAAATGGTGTTTGATGGTGAACTTGAACGTTTCCTCTAGGCTGGTTATTAAACCATCCGCTACAGGCTGCTAATGCTAACGTTAACTATGTAGCAGTAGCAAAAACATGGTGATAGCTCCTCAAGGTTAAGACAGCGAGCTCAGCCTTCGAAACAGTAAATTACTTTCTATTTTCAAACGACACCAATGCTCTGCTTTTCAAGACAGAATATTAATAACAGTTCATAAATATAAAAATACCACTATCAACAGGAGAAAGAAATGGGTTGGTGTGATTGTACCTGCCGCTGACAGTCAGATACAACTTCATTTGTCTGATGCTGTGTCCAATTTTTAAAGACGTGAGGACAGCGAAGCTCACAACAGTCGCCATTGTCAGCTGTTCTTCATACCAAACCTGGATTTACGACAGGAATGCCTCCAGCCAATCAGCATCAAGTCAGAGCTGAAGCCAAAATATAGCAATTTTGGCAGGTCACCAGCTGAATACAGACACTGCTGGTAAATCAATTACAAGCACTGATGTGTATGATGTGGAGGGAGCGAGGACGCCCGATGTGACTTTATGACAGTTTGTAGGGATTAATTTAACTTTATAGGCGTCCCTTTAAAGGCTGACCTCAAAGACGAGTCCTTAACACATGCAGGACATAACAAGAAATGTCACATGGTGTATTTCTGGAGTCTAGTCCGTGGAGGGAACTGAGGAGGGGATGGTTTTGATTCTTCGGCTTCTACACATTTCACAACCCACACACAAGCACACACGTAAACACACTGACACTGACACACACATACGTAGACACACGGGAGCTATAGGCTTATCTGTGGTTGCACTTTCCCTCCATGCTGATGTAAAATTATAGTGCGTGGAAATGCCACAGCGCCGTGGGACAGACTGTGGTGCTTTTGTTGTCCCCACCCTGAATGACAAGTAGGACCACAGAGATGCCAGCCAACCGTATAGACAGAGGACAGAGGGGGATACGGTGACAACAAGGAACACTTGCCGTATTCCAGTACACTTCAGAGTTACTTGTAGTTTGATTTAATGGTACTTCATACTTTAAGTGAGTACTTTTCAGATGTAAGTTTTGCTTTTCACTCCACTACTGAAACTGACTAATTTGACTTTTAAGAGTTTCAACATTAACAATGAGCACATAAAAACTTAAAGAATGGACCATGTAGGCTTAGTCCAAACTGCAGAGGTTTGAATCTGACTCCCAGCCCTTTGCTGTCCTCCCTCCAGATTCTCTGTCTAACTCATAATGTCCTATGATAATAAAGGCATGAAAAGCCCAGGAAAATAAATATTCCTTATGTAAGATTTAGGCTTGTACTCTGGTTGAGAAGGGCAGCTGTCTGCTACCTGTGTTGTAAATACTGTATGATCATCTCCGGAGAAGCACAGTAGCCTACGTGAATTTGTTGATGGTGATAGTTCAGGTGCCAAGCAAAGAAGGTTTTGTGTGTCTCCAGAGCTCTGGAGGGGAGGCTGGCCGGCCGTGCTGCCCAGAGCAGGGGGCTCGTGTGCAGGTGAGAGGAGCAGGGAGACCGGGCTTGAGCTTGAACAAACTTGGACTCCCCCTGTAAGTTGGAAAACTCTACAACACCGGTCTGATATTTATCCGTGTTCAGTTTGTGTTCGATCACTTTTCTCGCTTTTTTTCTTTGCCTCCACAGACAAAACCCTCTTTGCCTTCCTCCAACACTGGATTCGTTAGTAAATGCTGTGTTCCTACCAGCCCCAGGAAGTTGCAGAGTGTAGTTGCAGCCAGCATGACCCTGCTCCAGCTGCAGCAGCAGCAAGATTCATCCTATTAACCGTTTTTCTACCACTTATGAGTTTAGAAACATTATTTTAAGGTCCGAAACTGACATAATGTCACTTAAAAAAAAAAAACTAAGACACACACCAACACTGAACCATCCATCCTTCCATTGCCCATACTGCATATTGGTGCAGGGTCATGGGGGGCTGAAGCCAACCAAAGCTGACACAGGGCGAAGGTGGGGTTCTCGACAGGCCACCAGTCTGTTGCATGGCCGAACCAGCTCCCATTATTTGCTACATGTGCACTGGTGTTTTCCACCAGACCACACCACGTCTCAACACCCTAATATACTCTTCCCAGGCGCTCCATCCTGGCTTTCACCCTTTCACCCTTTGTTCAGCCGTCTTTCTACTGTCAGGGACACGCTGCATGGGGCGGTGCCTATATGGACCTTCTATTAATGAGCTATTGTATCTAAAGATATGAGGCATTGTTACACAGTATTAAACCCATCTAAAGAGGATATGACACACAGAAAGCTAGAGGGCTTTATCTTGCATAATATCAACACTTAACAGGAAGGTTTTAGATCTGGTAGCAGATGTACGGTCAGGATTTCCTGTGTGAAGCGGAGGCCCTTGATGTAGAGGATAGTTAGGTTGATGAAGAGCTCTTGGATTCAGTTTTGAGGATTTTCATGTTTTCATATCTTTAAAAGAAAGAAAGGAAGAGTCTGTCATCACCAGAAAAATGACAGCATTGTCCTGCACGCAAAGCTTTAAACAACCTGTTTATACTTTCATTTCAGCCTCTGCAAATACTAACAAATAACCCCTGAGATCAGGATCAGAGACGGGAACCACAAACCACGACCA